>VMDR010003678.1:33650-69155 GCA_007922815.1 Macrotus californicus
ATCAAGCCATCTATTTTATGCCTACTAATTATGCTTCTTCTTCCCTGTAGCTCCCCCCACATTCCTCCCTTCCCCCTCCCCACTGAAATCAATCTGTGTGATGTCCATCTCTCTGATTCTGTTCCTGGTCTGGTTGTTTGCTTAGTTTGTGTTTTCATTGTTTTTCTTTTCTTTTAGGTTCATTTGTTGATAGTTGTGACTTTGTTGTCATTTTACTGTTTGTATTTTTTATCTTTTTTCTTAGATAAAACATTATCTAAGAAAAAGATAACAACATTAACATTTCATATAATAATGGCTTGATGATAATGAACTCCTTTAACTTGACCTTATCTGGGAAGCACTTTATCTGCCCTTCCATTCTAAATGAAAGCTTTGCTGGATAGATTAATCTTGGACGTAGGTCCTTGCCTTTCATGACTTCAATACTTCTTTCCAGCCTTCTTGCCCGCAAGGTTTCTTTTGAGAAATCAGCTGATAGCCTTATGAGAACTCCCTTGTAGGTAACTCCTTTCCTCTTGCTTCTTTTAAGATTCTCTCTTTATATTTAATCTTGGGTAACTTAATGATGATGTGCTGTGGTGTGTTCCTCTTTGGGTCCAACTTCGTTGGGACTCTCTGGGCTTCCTGGACTTCCTGGAAGTCTATTTTCTTCACCAGTTTTCCTTCATTATTTGTTCAAATAAGTTTTCCATTTCTTGTTGTTGTTCTTTTTCTTCTGGTACCCCTATAATTCAGATATTGGAACATTTCAGGTTGTCCCAGAGGTTTGTAAGACTCTCTTCACTTTTTTGAATTCTTATTTCTTCATTTTGTTCTGGTTGGATGTTTATTTTTTCATTATGTTCCAAATTATTGCTTTGACTCCTGGTTTCCTTCCTGTCACTGTTGGGTCACCGAATATTTTGCTTTATTTCACTTTGGGTATCCTTCATTTGTTTTTTCATTTTTCAACCAAGCTCAATCAGTTCTGTGAGCATTTTGATTACCAGGGCTTTAAATTCTTCATCAGATAGGTTGGCTATCCCCTCATCAGTTAGTTCTCTTTCTGAGGTTTTGCTCTGTTCTTTCATTTGGGCCATATTTCTTTGTCTTGGTACAGCTGATAAGTTGTAAGGGGGAGAGACCTTAGGTGTTCACCCGGGCAGGGCAACTCTCCTTGCTGCACTGCGGTGCTGCCTGTGGGGGAGGGGCCCGAGGGGGAACAGTGCAGCTCCCCTGCTCACTCTAGTGCACTTCCCAACAAACTGTGTGTGAGACTGGGAGTTTCTCCCACCATGGCAATCGCCACTGCAGCCCACAGTCAGCTCCAAGTCTCAGTTTTGTCTTCAGCCAGCCCCGCCCACCTGGTCTGCCGCTGACCGTGGTTTTTCTGAGTTGTCCCATGTGGTCCACCGCCTTACTGGTCTGGTTGTTCTGGTTTTTTCTTTAATTCCTTGGTTGTTGGAGTTCCATGCAGTTTGATTTTCTGACGCCTTTGCTTGTTTATTGATTTCAGATTGGTTGTTATCCTCCTTTTGGTTGTGCAAGGAAGCAAAGGGTCTCTACCTACTCCTCCATCTTGGCTGGAACTCAATAAATGTTTTATGTTGAGAAAGTCACTTATCAGAGCTGGGTTTGGGACACAGCGCCTCAGATGTATCTGACTCTAAATTCCAGGTGCTTGCTGGCCACAGCTACAGTAATGAAAAAACACTGTTGAAGTTCAGGTAGGCTACAAATTTAAAAAACTATTTTCAGATTTTTCTCAGTTCCATTTTGCTGCATGAACACTTACTGCACATCACTGTGCATGTAGCCATACATCATGGGAGCAAGAAAAGCAGAAAAGGCACGGTGCTTATACTGGAATGCCTTCTATTCCAGCTGGCAGGAAAAGGCCAGATGATTCATAGACAAGTCAGAGAAGCACTTGCAGGAAATGTATAAGCACGTGGGAGGTAGCTAAACTGCTTAAAGGGATGTTGGACTGAGTGCAAAAGAAGAAGAAACTTCTGTGGAGTTAGGCATGGGACAAGTGTTCAAGAAGAAACTGGCATTTTAAGGCCAAAGTGGGGAAGGATTGAGGGTGGGAAGTAGGCATGGGTAGAGCTGGGGAAAGTAGTAGCAGGAAAATGGAGACAACCATACTTGAACAATAATAAGAAAATGTAAAAAAAAAAAAAAAAAGAAGTTGGAGTTTTGAACCTGGACCTTGTGGGAAGTATAGGAAGGAGAGAAGGTATGGGGCTGGAAAAGGGTTTGAGTGATGGTGTGTGCGGGGCCTGAGGAGGCCCTGGTCTGAGGAGGTCAGGTACTTGTTTGGGGGCTGGCAACAAATCTGAATCTTTCTGATAGGGAAGATACAAAGCTTGTTGCCTTAAATCCCAGCTTGAGATGCCCGGGTTCAACCTGATAAGCCCCTGTGCATTCTGAAAAGAGCAGGCAGGCATTCTTTACGAGGACCACTAGGGACCACGCCAACAGGAAATTTGCACTATAGTTTTAAGTAACTGAGACAGAAGAATAAAAAGTTTGGGGTGGTGGCAAGGGGAGAATCCATCCATCAACGGCAAATTCCTTCAGAACACTGTAGTTATTGCCACTCACAGAGATTATTTAGGATATTTTTTACTGACTCACAAATGTCTTGGTAAGAGGAAGGCAGTATCACAGCTTCTTATGTCAGGAACACGAGGGAAAACACTTTCCTAGCAACTCAGTCCATTTCTTCTACCTTTGGGGTTTCTTGGGAGTGTTATTTTTAGCTAGTTTACACTCCCATGATTATATGTCACTAGTGGAAGAGACCTTAGAAAGCATAGTCCGATCCCCATATTTAAAAGGGAAGATGACCTTGACCTAGAAAGATTATATGTGCCTCCAGGGTCATACAGCTAATTAGTCGTCACCAAGTTTTATTTCCATGGGCTAGGGTAACAGTTGCTCTGCATTCCTCTACAAACTGAGTTCACTTTAGTAAATAACACTTGCCCTTATACAGATACACAAGCCACTACACAACCCTTCCATTGTCATAGGCTTTCTTCCTCCCCTGTAGTTCGATCCCAGTGTTCTCGTTTTCAGAGTTGAGGATTGCGTCTCACTCCTTTCTGTGGACTCAGCACTACTCATCCTGTGTGGAACACAGCAGGCACTCAGTAGGTTTTGTTGAGGTTGAGCTGAATTTGAATCACTGATTTTCATTCCCTTGCTCTCAGGGACTTCTTTGACATATATATATATATATATATTTTAATGAAAGAAACATCAAATCTTTAAACTGGAAGTGACCGGAGATACTAACCCTTGTTATACAAGTGAAGACACTGAAGCCTAAGGAAGGTGCACTCAAACTGGGTCCCAGATCTCCTCCAGATGCCATGATCTGCTCTTTGGTGAAAGTATTATAGTTTTCAACATGCCTTTGTGGGACAGATTCCAGACCATAAATGCTTTAAGGGCAGTGAAAACAGAGTATTTTTGTGCTTTCACACAAAACTCACAGCTAGCAAGTAGGATGATAAAAATCTTTGATAACCAAATGATTAATTGACAAACAATTTCTGAGAAGAATTTCCCATTGAGCATGGGCATGGGCTCATTTTGGAAACACTCCATTAGTAGGAAAAACGGACCCTGAGAAATGCAATAAAATCAAAGTTGGAAAAGGGCAAGACAGCTGGGCCACAGACTTAGATGTGGGTGCACCCTTACACAAATCACTCACTCTGCTCGGTGCCTCAGCCAACGTGACATCCCTATCCCTGCCCCCGCCCACTCCCTGCTACCTCATGATCTAGAAGAGCCAAGTGTGAGCATGGGACAGGCTTAGGCCAACCTGTCAGTCTAACTGGGAAACAATACTCCCCCCTGTCTGGCTGAATGTGGTTGGAGCATCCTCTCCTAGCATGCAGGGCTGGCCATTAATCCTCCCCGAGTGGAAGGTGGAACAGGGGCTGCTCTGCAACGCTCTGATGGTTTCACTCAAGTTCTCGATGGCTGCAGCCCTGAAACTCTCTTCAATGCTGGTAGAGGAGCCATGGGCTCAGGTGGTTCTAAAATTCATCACAACAGCAGAGCACTCAGAAGATTTGGCCCTTAACTGGGAAATTGTATTAGTTTGCTTGGGCCGCTCCAATTAAACATCACAGAGGAGGAGGCTCAAACAACAGAAATTTATTTTCTCACAGTTCTAGAGGCTAGAAGTACAAACTCAATGGGGGTTTTGGTGTCTCCTGAGGCCACTTGCCTTACCTGCACATGGCTACCTTCTTTCTGTGCCCTACAATGGTCTTTTCTCTCTGTGTCTGTCCCTGGCATCTCTTCCTCTTCTTCTAAGAACATGAGTGCCATTGGATTAGGACCCCACCCTCATGACTTCACTTAACCTTAATTGCCTCTTAAAGGTCCTATCTCCAGTACAGACACACTGGGGGGTTAGGGCTGCAACATATGAATCTGGGAGTGCATAGTCCAGTCCACGACAGGGGGGCAGCATCTCTTCTTTCCAGTTTCCAGCCCACCTCCTCCCACTACAACTTACTCTCCTTGTTTTCTCAGAGATGTTTGTGTTTGATTTAGAAAGCAATAATGAAAATTAACTTTTCACTGAGACCTTACAGAAAGTTCTGAAAATTGCAATTACAAGGGGGAAAAAATGAAAATGAAATCATCCTGCCAGTAGCAGTAAAAGTGTGTGATACGCTGCAAGGTGGGAAGCAACAACAAACAAATACACTGAGCGGCAGGAGCCAGGCTCCGAAGTTCTCTCCACAGAAAAGGGCAGCTTTGCGGCAGGCCGTGGAGAGTGCCTTGTCGGCCTGATTTACACAGGTACAGCAGGGTCCGGAGGCTGCGGGCCGGCTCCGCCAAACGCCCATGTGTGCATGAAATTAGAATGTCAACACTTGATTCATGCTGCCAAGCTGTGACTGTGAAACAAATTATGTCAGTGGGTGGCAATTGCAATATTAGTCTAAGCAGATAACATTTAACTCTAAAGAGGGGCCCGGTCTTCCAGCCCTTTCCCTATTATTACCTTAATATCAACACTGTCCGACTGGGACAGGGTACAATTTTGAGAAAAAGGAAGATGTTTTATAAGGAGGCATGGGTTCTTTAGGAAAGGACTCATCGCCATTTTAAGTGATGCTTGTTCCTAACCCTCTTATGGAAATTTAGGAGTCAGGTGATACAACGATTTTTACACAGCACCAACACCCACCTGACTGAGTTCAAAGTGGCTGTGCCATTTGTGGGGTAATCTAAACCACAATGAAATAATCTGCCTCTTATAAAGGAAGCCTTTGATTCCTGGGCAGAAGCTAGGAACTTAAATGCATCTCAATGTAAAGGAAGTGGCAAGTACCTTGAAAGCAAATTCTTCCAACTTATTTCCTGGGTTCCACTCTTAACTAATTTGGCTCAAGTGAGGTCTGTGCAGATGTTTGAGTTGAAACTTGTTATTTTCTGCTCAATTGATTTAAGCTTGTGCATATTTAAAATCCATTTTAAATTAATATGCAGTTGGAAATTTGCTAAGGAATTTCATATAAAAGTAGGGATTTTGTTGGAGTGTATTTTTTCTTTAAGACATTCTTGGTGAAGCTACAGCTGCCCTAAAAACTTAAACTTGGCCTACAAGATAACAATTTTCCCATGAAATGAGGCGCACATCCATCTCCACTTGAGACCACTTCTTTAACTAGCCATATGGCAAAACATCAATTTGAAGTTTTATTCCATTACAAACACCCATGCAGTTAAAGTTAATGCTGTGAAAAATCCAGCTTGCAGCAGGGAATGTTTATAGAAGCAGTGTTCACTTAGCAGCTGAACCAGGCCAAGATGGCTAGCCACAGAATTAACATGCACGAAGAATATTGAGAATATTTTTGGGGAAAGGGGTGTGAGAGGAGATGGATATCACCTAAAAACTTGTACATGAGTTTAAAATATTCTTACTTGTAATAATGAGGGCATTCACACATATCCTCCAGGGTTAACGGGAATACCCACGACGGTCTCCATCTTCTCCTGCTATAGTTCTCCTCTCCCTACTCAGGTATGCCTATATCCAAAAGTTTGGAATTGCATTTTCTTTTCTACCATGGCATAGAATAAAAGCCTGGGGTCTTGATCAAAGGGGAAACATTAATAAAATTTTATTATTTTAGATAAATTTCCTATTTGATGAAGTGGGATGTGGGGAGGAAAAAAAAAACCTTTAAAATTTACCAAAGAACCTTCTGGCACTATCATTTTTTGCTGCAGCTCCCTCATAACAGGCAGAAATGCCAAAACAGCATAACTGGTGGGCTGATTTTGAAACCACTTGCCATGTTGACATATTTCTCAGGGCGTATTGATTGATTGTCATTTTCCTTGTTTAGCCGAATGGAGTATGATATAAACTCACAAAGGAGCAAAACAGATTTCTCAAGACTAGCAGTTGTAGGGCAGGTAGCCACAACACTTCTACTTTGTTGAAGGTAAGCACCGAACCCACCAGTCTGGTTTTTGCGACACGTAAAATCCCCTGGCTGAAAGGCCCTCATTGTCTGAGGCAGTTGTGAAAAAGTTGCCTCAGTGGAAGGCGAGGTCTGAGGGAACTGCCTGTCTGACCCACCAGCCCAGTCCATTGCTTCAGCCATGGCTATTGATGCGGAAATGCATGCTACCCTCGCCTCTCAAGCAAGAATTTCTGCTTTGAAATTTCATTCATTCTGAAAACACCCCTTGGTTAGGCCATATTTCCTTTTCATTCAGATGATGTCAGAGCCTGCCATCCATTTTAAAGCCTTCACATCTTCACAGCCATATAACATATCCTGTCGTTTATTTCAAAACTATTCACAGACCAAAGGGAATATTTTCTCTTTATGGGGCAATTGCAGGCTTGTAACTTCTCTATCCTCTGAGAACTTGAGAGGAAAGTTGGCATGATTGTCTGCAGTTAGCTGTCAAATGCAGTTAATGCTTCATCAGGGGGACTGGAGACACAGCTGCTCCCATCACTCCATCTCAGGAAAGCAGATTCGGATCCTCCACCACATAGGAAATTCACTGTATTGCTTCTGCCAGAGATGTAAGAAATCAGGAGACCGGGGAATGGAATAAACAATATTTTGATGTAAACAGATTATCAACACGAGAGGAATGACTGTCTGGTCACCCGGGGGGTGTATTCAGTTACCACTTCCACCCCTTAAAGACAATGGTGTGCAATCAATGCATATAGGGCCTTTCAGGCCCGTTGCTAAGCGATACATAGTGTCAACAGAAAAATGCCGGATGTACAGAGGACAGCTCTAGGCCCAGGAGAGATCAACACCCTCTGATGATATTTTAAACTTAATTCAGTTCCCGATGAAGATTGTGACAGGTTCCGTGGCCAGAGCAGAAAAGACGTTTGCACTTCAAAATCCGACTTGGTAAAATTACTCCGCTGTGTGCAAAGAGTGTTTAATTTGGTAACAAGTGAATCATGGCCCAAACAGTAGTTGGTTCAAATAGGAAAAGGCACCCAGCAGGGGTGTCCTGAATATTCATTTCTTGCAGGGCCCAGCAGTCATCCTACCATCTCAGTGTCAGTATCAGAGCCGATCATTTGTCTCAGATTGTCTATGCATTCTCTCATTTTTTCATCTCTAAAATCTATTTTAGGAACAGCCCCCAAAGCCATTTGCAACAGCTTCTTCAGAAATGCTAAAGAAAGGGAAGAAACTTGAATAGGATCACATCACCCCCATACAACCATGAAAACCTGTTTTGTGGGGCATTCTTGAAACCAGCCCAGAAGCTCTTAAGAGTTTTTGTATTTATTTACCCACTTCTTTCTCTCCCTTCTCCATCCCTCACTGGATTTTTATATTCAAATGCAAAAGATTTGCTTGTGCACTAAAGATCCATTTATGTATTGGTTTAGAAGATCATGCCATAATGTGAGGAACTGCAACTTTTTCATAAACAGATGTTTACAAATTCAGTCTTTGTACCACGAAAAGCACACTCACCACAAAGGGCCTATTTTCCATAGTTGGAGGCAAAAAGCTTTTGAAAAAACCCTCATGCCCCTTAGAGTCCAGGAACTATTAACCTCGGCTACATTGCCCCTCAAATTTAACGAACCTGTAAAGTGTTTTTCTAAGCAGACACTGGTGGGTCCTCCATGGTCAGGGCTGCAGCCGACAACAAACACCAGTTGCACAGGCCCCAAGAGCTGTGTACACCCGAGGTTGGCGAGGGGCACAGTCAGTTTATTCAACTCGGGATGCTCTATTCCCCCAGTCACACACAAGCTTTTTAAGAGTCCAAGTCACACAAGTTTTAGTGTTAAGGTTCGTCCTCAAGAGTTTGGTCTGTTTACGAAACCAATAAGAGCCACAGAGCAGTTTGCCTAGTGGACTAAAAATTCCTCCAGCGGGGATGCAGTAACACAGATTGAGAAGGGGGAGGGGAGGGGCTGATTCTTGACATTTTTCTCCCTGTCTCATCCCACGAAGCTGATTTTATAGGGTTCCTTCTGTCATGTTTAAGCTACAGGTAGTAAGGGGAGAGTGAAGGCAGATAAAACCACACAATAGTATTCCCAGGCCTTGTTTCCTCACCTCACTGGGGGTGGTTCTCCCTCACAGAGGCATGAAGCATTGGGAGGTGAAGAAGAAGTGGAGCTTAGAAACAAGCAATCAAGCTACAATGGTAACTGCATAACTGCGCTGAGACCACCGGCCACCGCCTTCCCACTACAGGTGCCTCTCACTGCCAGGACTCTTTGGTGAAACCTGTGCAAACCCTTCTGTAGTTGTAAAAGATGGGAAGACAGGATTTTGAGCCCTGGGTTAGCCGAGTGAATCACAGAAGAGCTCAGTAGAAGCCATAGGCATTTTCAGATTAATTAATGATCAGGCCTGACTCCTGACTGAGGCTCTTGCCTATCACCGGAACAAGAACAACTAACTGCTGAGTGCCCGGCAAAAGGAACTGCTCTTACAACAATTAGCTGTGTTTATTCCCGAAAGGCACAAAATGTTTGGATGCTGATGAATTAAAGTTAACCGAAAACTACCACAATTTCTCTACCAATTGAAAAGGTGTGAATGGGCCGTAAGGTTTTCCTTATATTCCTATTAATATTACTTAGAGCCTAACCCTAACTCTTTAGCTTTACTCCAATAAGCACACTGCTCTTCATATCTTTCCTGAACTTAACAAAGCTTCACGCAGGAATCGATGACGACGCTGTGTGTCTAGCCCCACTGCTGAGCACTGCGGGCGATTTCAGCAGGAATCTCAGAGTTTGGTAAGGCTCTAACTCGGGGCATTCCCAGACCGCCGAATTTCTTTGTAAATAAAAGCATTTTCTGTACAATGGTTTGTGACAAAGATCCTAGTCGGTGGGGCTTGTTTGTCCTGCAGGAAGGCGACCTGCTGTCCCACCTTGGAGGGACAGTTTCCAGCACTTCCCTAGTAGTGGAGAGTGTTAGTTAAAAGCCATTAAACACTCTCTCTCCCTGTCCCTCTTGTGGCCAACAGGCTAAACTGATAAACAGGCTGTGAAAGCAAAGACGTCTAGCCAACCAGCTAGACCACGCTAGCAGGAGTCTACGATTTCAAAGCTTTGCAGGCACGACCAGCGGGCACATTTGCTTAAGTCCAGCAGCTTCAGCAGGTGAAACACTAGAGCACACCATGAAACAACACAGCCTGAGAGAAGATAGCCATGAATCCGCAAGGCCACCATGGGACGGCTTGATATTTTCAGTGTAAATGTAGAGCCACGAGCACGTATTCATTTATTAAATTATGAAACCACGCCAGATTGTCTATTTCCAAAATTTCCCACTAAGACACTTACTATACATTTGCTTGTCATTGATCTGCTCTTTAGACAAGGTCATTGTTGATCTGTGTTTCTCAGCCCTGGCTGTACATCAGAATCACCTGGGGAACTTTTAAAACTCTACAGATGCCCAGGCCTCACCCCTAGAATTTCTCTTTTAACTGGTCAGAGCAGGGAGCCTGAGCAATGATGGTTGTTAATGTTCTGAGGTGAGTCCGATGGCGAACATTCTCCCTGGTGAGCTGGGGTTGAGCAACACAGCCATAGAAAATTAAGTGGAGGCAAGAGCTGACGGAATAATAAGAGTTTATGGGAGGAAAACCTAAAATTGATGAAATGATACCTATTAATTTTTTTTTTTTATGAATGGAGAAACTAAGGACATTATTCACCCTCAGCAGCAGAAAGAACATCTTTGTTCAGCTCTAGGACTGACATATTCCATGGGAACCTAGTTGAGACCTGTGACTTCAGCACTTGGAAAAACACCTGCACAAACTGGAAGGCAGGCACAGGCTGTATTGAGGGGATGTGCCCATGGCAGGAGTCAAAACACTGCAGAAATGTGGAGGACGATGATGGGAGGCAGGGCGTCAGGAAAGGCTTCCCGGGAGAGGTGGATCTTGAAATGGACCTGAAGTGGAAGGATTCCTAGGATGCAATTGTGCATGAAGGTAGTTGGTGAGGTCCTAGCCCAGAATCCTTTTTTCCAAAGTTCAAGGCCATTTTCATGGAAAGGAGAAAGATTATTTCACCTTTTTTCTTTTTACCATTCTCCTCATCTGCTTCCAGACTAGGAGAAGTAATAAAAGTCGACTTACTATTAACTGTGTACCAGACGTTATTCCAAAAGCTTTACACTCAAATCATTTGTACTATGATCACCGGTCGAAATATCTCTATGAAGTGGGTATTGCAATCACTTCCATTTTTCATGGGGGGAAACAGGCACAGAGAGGTAAAAACTCGTTCAAGATCACACAGCAACTACATGGCCATTGTCTGCACTCCCTGCTCTTCTGCCTCTGAAAATTTCAGACACTGTCATTGGCTGAAGCCACCTCTTCCACCAGCCTCACACAGCTCACTGGTGATAAAGGAGCTGTTGACTGGGAGCTGGCCCACTTACCATCTAAAACCAGCAGCTCTGGGAGCTGGAAAAGGGTCGTAGATCCAACCAGTCACAGTCCAGATGACACGCAGCAAGGCCCATGGTCCATCACAGCTCCACAGAGCATGGTAGCCACTAAGCCTTTGCCCCCAGAGAAAGAGAACCCTGATCACTTTCTCTGATCGCCCCACCTCACCTTGAATAAGATCTTACAGAGGCCTCCTCTCCCTTTTTCTTTTTATTACAGGAGTGTAGATTATACCGTTTTCTTCTTTTATGAAACACTTTCTGTAAAGCAGCAAATTATTACAAGTTTTAAATAGGGAGTGGCCTTGCCTGAAAAGTTCAGACAAGGAGTATTTAATAAATGTTTTTAAGAATGCCCGAGAGAAATGGTATAGCAGAGGCTGGTGAAATCTTTTTTTCTTCTCATTCAAATCAGTTAATTCAATTTAATAGATATTTATTGTGCATCAACCATGCATAAGGTTTAAAAAAATTTTTAATTTTTATTTATTGATTTTAGAGGGAGACAAAAGGAGAGAGAGAAAAAGAGAGAGGGAGGCTTTAACTTGTTATTCCACTTGCTTATGAATTCACTGGTTGATGCTTGCATGTTCCCTGACCAGGGATTGAACCTGCAACCTTGGTGCATCAGGATGATGCTCTAACCCATTGAACCACCCTATCAGGGGTCCCACGTGTAGGGTTTCTAATTTGAGTAAGGAGCAATCACTGTAACAAAAGGCAAAGAGAGAAGGATCATAAGAAAAGTCCCTAAACGCCGTGGTTTTGGAGGCAGATCTGAGGAAAGTAGGGATCCTATAGCTCTTCCTGGAGGAGGTGGTACTTAAAATGAGCCCTGAATCTGAAGGACTTCAACAGGAAGAGGCTGTGGCAGAGGTGAAGGGCAGTTATTCTGTTGCCTGTCTCGGAGTAGAGAGCCCAGGCCCACAGGCTACACGTGAAGCCCGGAGGAACAAAGAAAATGTTCGCTGCCAACTTCCAAAACTGCACAGGCAGCGGAGTCGGGGGCAGGAAGCTCTAAGGTCTTTCCTACAAAGTAGCCAATTTACAGTTATGGTTACACTTGAGTCAATTAAAGTGTTTTATTAGCAAGAATTTGAATCTCTTACCTTCATTAACATTTAACAGTAAATGGGAGAAAAAAGGTAAATAAAATATTATCTGGCTTTTTAAAGGTCATGTCAGACTGAGTATTATAAAATGTGATCTGGGGAAGGGCAGGGACGGCCCTTTGTGTGGATTTAGAGCACTGAGCCTGCTCTAGAGAAATCTCGGCACTGGCAGCAGAACACCTCTTGGCAGGTGAGGTGCTTGGAGGTGCGTTCATCAGAGGCAACACATTTGGGGCAGGGGGAAGGAAGAAGGAGATCTGACACGTGAGAATGAATTTTTTGCTTTAGATCTCAGATTGTAAATCATTTTGGGTATGCAGTACTTAGTAATTACTTCCACGATCAACACCTGCTTTTGAACAACTGCAGGCTAGTAGCCTAAACTGATTAAATGACAAACTAATCATTCCCCCAAAGGAAAGAAGGGAGCCCTGTGCCCAGGTCTCAGAGTCTACAGAGGCCTCAGAGAAGGCCCAGTCCGCAGGCAGGCCGTACTCCCGCCCCGGGCGCTCTGTGGGTATTTTTACAACAAGGCCTGCTGTTACTGGAAGCCAGAAGGAGAAACGTGATAATTTGGCAAGGATATAAATGTTCAACCTGAAAAGAAACTCCTATTTCTAATCTCCCGAAGTTTTAGTCAGGTCCTTGAATAACATTGCTTTGTTCAATGTCATTTCATTAAAACATTGAGGAGAAAAATAATTCTCGGCCAGGGCCACCCCGGGTGCTCCGGTTTCCTCTCATACCCCAGAGACGTGCATGTTAGATGTACTGGCGTGCCTGCACTGTCCCAGTGCGGGTGTGTGTGGGTGTGCGACTCGCCCTGTGACGGAAGGGTGTCCTGTCAGGGTGGGTCCTGTCTGGTGCCCTGAGTTGCGGGGACAGGCTCTGGTCAACTCTGACCCTGAAATGGAATCAGTGGGTTAGAAAGAGTGAACTTATTTATTTTTATCAACCTTTCTTAAATGTATCTATAGCTCACTTTTTTAATGTTTAATATTAGAAGGGTTTGGGGTTTTTATTTACAGGTTTGGTGATGCTTTCGTGATCAGAAACATGCCATAGGAACTTAACTCTTGTTTGTATCAATTGGCCGGTGGTAAAACTGGTTTTGTTTTATGTTGTTTCACTTAAAGTCGCAGTTTCCCAGAATGTATGAATGGCATTAAGTGAGGAGAAAGCCATCTAAAAGCTGCCCAGTGACTTTCATCCCAACATGTCATCACTGGAGATGATAAAGACCTAATGTGCTGCTGGAACATCATCAGACCCTGGGAAGGCAGCAGAAAGTCAGGATGTCCCCACTGCAGGGGAATGACCTTTCTTGTAATTCTGTATCAGAATGGGTGGCCTAGGAGAAGACCCACCACTCCCACAATGGGGTTTCTGAAGACTTCAAGGTTTTAGGGATGGCTGTTCTCCTTGTCCTAGGTGAAGAGATGGGCAGAGAGGCCCTGACTGCTGTGGCTCAGTTGGTTGGAGTGTCATCCCACAACTGAGGGGTTGCAGGTGCGATTCCTGGTCAGGACACATACCTAGGTTGCAGGTTCAATTCCTGGTCAGGGCACATACCAGAAGCAACCAATTGATATTTCTCTCTCACATTGATGTTTCTCTCTCCCCCTTCCTCTCTGTCTCTAAAAGCAATGAAAAAAAATATGTCCTCAGGTGAGGATAAAAGATAAAAAGAAATGGGCAGGGAGAAAGGGAACTCTAGATCTGGGGGTACACACCCTACATAGCGAATGGGATGCTGCCCTTTCGAGGTAATAGTAGTTGGCACTATCTTACTGAAATAGTTTGAAAAAGGGAAAACAAAGGCCCTGATCAGGTAGCTCAGTTGGTTAGTGTCATCCTGATACACCAAGGTTCCAGGTTCGGTCCCTGGTCAGAGAACGTACAAAAATCAACCAATGAATGCATAAATAAGTAGAATAACAAATCGCTGTTTCTTTCTTTCTCTCACATCAGTTTTTTAAAAATGAGGATGAGCAATTGGGTAAAAGCCCCTTCCTAGGCCATCTTCATCATTAGAGCCCTTGACTACACTGCATCTGAAAATAGGGGGAAAGGAAATCACAGCAAAATAAGTATTTCCTAATTGTAAATAAATATTGCTAATCACAGTGATTATGTTCAGAGCACAGTGCGACTACATAAATACAGAGCACAAAATCAGAAGAGAGAAAGGATAGTTACATAAGTAAATATAAATTAAAAACCTGATTTTAATGTTCTAAAATCACCTGGTACAGTTTTCTAAATGTCAAAGGCTGGTATTCATTGTCCCTTCAGGGCCAGCCCAGAGGAGACGGCCTTCTGTTCATCCAAATATGAAGGTAAATATCATGGATTTTAGCACAAGAATGATGAGGACCTTTTCCTGTTCCACTTAATGGCTTTATTTTGCATTTGATCTAGCAAAGAAATACAGAAGGGTTTCTGGGAAGTGGTAGACAGACCGAAGTTCTAAATAGTTTCTCCATGAGTCCTCCCAATACCATTCCGTTCCCTTTCCTGTCGCCGAGTACATGCAAGCACGTTCTCATGCACCCTGAGAAGTCTGGGGATATCATGGAGCCTGAAAGACTCAGCACCAAGATATATGAGGTCACCGTAAGGGACAAGGGGTGAGACTGTGACCTTTTTCCTTCTTTCTTTTTTTAGAAAAAAGAATTTTAAATACTTTTAGAAAAGATTTTATTTATTTACTTTTAGAGAGAGGGGAAGGGAGGGAGAGAAATATCGATGTGTGGTTGCCGCTCACGTGGCCCTCACTGGGGACCTGGCCCGCAACCCAGGCATATGCCCTGACTGGGAATTGAACCTGCGACCAACAACAACCCTCCAACCAACTGATCCACTTGGCCAGGGTGAAATATATAAATACAGATACCTTAATGTTGTTTCTGCTTTCCTGAGTAGCCCACCTCTCTTAACTAGCTCTGGAAAGGCCCATGGCTGTTCCCTGCTCCTCCTGAGGCAAATTCACAAATGCCTTGCAGCAACTCATACTTATCTTTCACTGTCCTCCCAGGTAAGGATCTTTTTCCTAGAACCTGAATTCAGCAGGAAACTTCAGATCACTCTAAAGAAAGATATCCTGCTTCAACCAGCACCTAACGGACCCCTTGTATATACCAGGCACTGAGCTTGGTGCTTGTCAATACATTATTTAATTTAACTGCAATTCAACACATAATGCAGGCATTAAGCCCATTTTATAGATTAAAAAACTAAGGCTTTAAGTGGTTTATATGAACTGTTCAAGGAGTCATGCCCAGTGACAGACCTAGTGTCAGCCCCAGGTGTCTCTTCTACCATCCATCAGCCTCATCTACCCTCACTTGGTTCCCTCAGCACCTGAGATCCATCGCCTCTTGACATCAGTTCCTCAATGAGTGGATAGTCACAGGAAGTACCTTTCAAAGCTTAAGATTCTATCAGGTGGGTGAGTTGCAGCAGAATTTCTAAAAACTAGATGAAAATGGCAGACTTATGTGTCTATGTATGTGGTTCACTTGCCACAGAAGAGTACCACGCCCAAGATAAGCTGACAACTCCTGACAGTTGATGTAAAGGAACACCAATGATGCAAACTCATGGCCAATTACAAAAACACAGTTGCACACACACATATATGCACACACGCACACACGGTATTAGCACATACCTGTGAAGGCATGCAAGGGAATCTGAGTGGAATAAAGGACTAAATAAAACAAGAGAGATGTGATTAAGTTAACGATCTACTTGTGAGGTTAAAATTAAAAACAAAAAATGTTGATAGCAGTTGGAAAGCAAAGCCCATGTAAAGGATTTCCGATAAAAATAATAAAATTTCCAAACCCAATGAGATATTTCTGTGGGCATGAGAACTGGCAAGAGGAGGCACACAAGACAAACTGTCCACTTGTTACAATGGGAGCCCCCCTGAGAAATTTCATAATGATGTGCTCTTGCTCTTCATTAATTGCAAGGGAACCAGCCTGGCTGCAGCCCCCTGGCCTGCTGGGAGGGCACAATGGAATTATGGACTCACATGAAGGATGGGCACTGGTGGACGGCACCCATCAGAGAGCAAGACAGTGGGTCTGAGGCTCCAGGTCAGAGAAGGCCGCCTTGATTCAGGCTGCATGTCATTAAAAGGTTTGAATGAAGCAGAGACTGACCCTGGCCACCTCAGGCATGTCAGAGGCTGCTCATTTGCGGAATACTCCTTAATTGTGTTACCTTTGCTCTTTTGGCTTTAAAACAATGTAAAGAAAGAATGTAACTTGGAAAAATACAAAATAAATATCCTATCATTTGGCTAGTGTTTAAAAATACAAAGGTTTTCTGTGACACAGATGTATACACATGCACACTCAGAAGCAGAACAAATACTCTGATGAATAAAAATGTGAATTTGAGGGCAAATGAGGCATGAAACATATTGGCCAATAAACAACACAAAAGAAGGTCACAGTAAATTTTTTTTATCTAACACACTGGGAAACATTTGAGCCAAAAATACCCACCAAGAGAAGACGTTCAAGGAAGTTGCACTTCCTAACAAATACCGAGGTCTGGTGTTCATTTGTTTGCTGTAACTCACGCATAAAGAAGCCTAGGATCTCACTGGACTGTGTGTTGAAAGGTGAGACTCTGTGAAGGGTTGCCATGCCTAGGAACACACTGGTGACCTATCAGGAGAAAATAAAATGTGCCTAAGGTATCCCTGTAATCACAGCTCTTTTTTGAAAATGTCTTGCCCAGGAGGTCTGTATGTCCCTGAAGTGCTTTTCAGTCCACAAAATTCCTTCAAAACCATCTTATCAAATGTGAAGAGCAGGTATTATTATATCAGCTCCATCTCCCAGGTGAAGAAATCAACTCAGAAAGTTCAGGGGGTTTTCTCGAGCTTTGAATTGTCAACCAACATGACAGTGCTCTTAGCCACCCTGGGTGAGTACCCCCAGCTCACTAAAAGCCAGCAGTGGAAGGGACCTCAAAGATCCGGGCCCTTGGGGGACAGAGCTCTGACGTTTTGATCAGGTCAGGGAGCAGTGCAGTCCAACTAGGATCTGACACGTCTGACTCCTACATAGTGCACTGTCAAACTGTCAGTGCTGAGGATTCAAGGAGCCCCTGTGCAGTGCGGTCCTTGAGAACCAACAGTCCTGAGTGCAAATCCTGCCTGTGTGACACCAGCCATGGGGCCTGGACTATTTCTAGTCTCTGTGAACCTCAGTTTTCTCTCCTTGGTATGGTGGTGGCAATTCCTGTCTCTCAAAGCCCTGGGTGTCACTAAGGCATTGGCCCACAGTAAGCCTTAGTACAATTTCTCCCTGATAGAATAAAAAGGTAAAGGCGGAGAAGTCTAGACTTTCAGAGTGTGATCAGAAAAGGTCATGCTCAGGGCAGCCCGCAGCCTCCCAGGAGAGTCTCAAGCAGAAGGACTGCGGAATTGGGACTTTTCTGTGCACGGAGTTAACAGAACCAAAGAAAACTGAGAATGAAGGTCTCCAAGAATCTCCCACCCACCCCCAGCCCACCCCATGCTCACAGAGAAGCACTGTGGGTGGAAAGGAAATGGATTCTTTCAAGATTCCCGGACCCATCTGTGCAAAGTGAAAAGGTTTCCAGGCCCTGTTGGCTCTGAGAACTACCTACGCCTCCCAAGGCTGAGGTCACCTGAAGCTCCTTGGGGGGATCTCCGTCTGCACTAATTGGAGAAAGCAATAGTGTTTGAAAGCATTCCCTTCATCTGTCTTCCAACCTCGCTGTGCTCCAGGATTTGGGTGTTCGCAGGCCCAGGGTCTGTTCACACAGCCGGCCCGCCCTTCAAAGGCAAGGAATAAACACGAGCTCTCCAAACAGGCAGTGAGGAGAGACGTGCCCGGACTGCCATGGCCGACCCGCCTTGCCCCTTCACTTTCATTACGTTCCTCATTTGCTGAGTGAAGGCGGGCCAGTGAGCCAGGGCTCTCACACCTTCAAAAGGAAATATTGACTAAACGGCGAAGCTGCTGCTCTCACGACCTCCTCTTTACCTGCGAGGTACCCACAGGAACTCACATCGTCAAAAGAGGAGTCATCATTAGACTCTTCTCACTGACATCCAGTGGCCCAAGGGAGAGCAAGAGAGATGAAGGGCCAGTCATAGGAGGGGTAATGAGCCGCACTAAGAAACTGGAAAATTCTAAATTAACTTTCAAGGGTAAGAACAGACAGATAGGACCAATTTGCTCAGAATGTGAGTAAAATATATTCTTTGTGATGATGGAGTCTGAATTCCCCAAGAATGTGGCTACTTACCCTATTGATTAATAAGCTCACTTCTTTGGGGAGCTCAGGTCTTTCCTATATGCCCACAAAACTTATCCTAGAATGTAGGAGAAGGGTCCCTAAGTTGAGACAGGGACACAGTGGAGGTCTCACAGAGTTGGCACAACAGTGAGTATTGATACAAACGCAGTGACCAAAGACATACTGGGCACGAGAAGAAGGACACAGCTCTGTCTGCTTGGGAGCTCAGCCAATGGGCTTGGTGAACTAGAAAGAAGCTCCTGAGCAGAGCAGAGAGGAAAGAGGCAGGCTGGGGTTAGGAAGGGAGGTGTTTTTTTTTTCTTTCGTGGGGGAGAGGGCTGACCAGAGATTGGAAGGTGCATGTCCCAGTGCCACAGGGAACAGAAAGTCTGCAGCCCTACATGTTCCTGAAGAGTGTCCCCAGACTTGCTCTTGCATCCCGAAGTGGATCACAGGCCAAAAGACTAAGACTTGAGCAGAGGTCAGGCCTCGTATCCCTGCCCATTCCTCTTGGTGGTTTCCAACTCTCCCAGAAGATTACTGGAGAATTTTTCTCCTAGCCTTCTCTTAACTCCACTCGTCCCATCCTCAAGTCACCTCAGCATATGCCCCTCTCTGGGGGACAGAACTCTATATCTGGTTCCAAAATGGTTACTGTCCCCAGATAAGACGTGGGTAAAGACAGCAGAAAATAACTTCCTACAAGGGTGAAGGATATTCCAGCACAGTGATTGTTGCTGGTCAGTTGTACACAGGCTCTTTTTTTTTTCCCTAAATAGTACAAGTTTCATTTTTCTTTAAAGGTGACCTTGATAGGTCTACTCAATAAATTAATGTTTCTCTCTTGACAAATACATTTCCCAGTAACAACGTGTTCATGCAGGAATGCCAGGGCTGAGCTACATGACCACCCCCTCTGAAAACTAGAGGGGTTGCATGATTTTTGTGTCAAACAGCACTGAGATAGTCCTGGGTTTTTCTTTGCAGGGAGAGGGGTACACTGTGTGTGCGGTAGACATCTGTTCCTCACAGACCGCTCTCCGTGGGAGAGCCCAGGTATGAAGGTGGGGCATGCCTGCAGCACAGAGAAGGGCCCAGGGAAGCAGAAGGTGGGGGCAGAGAGGCAGGCTGTGTGCATGCCAGGAGGGCTGCATATATTTTCCTTCCTGCAGTGGGGAGCCACTGAAGATATTTAAGTAGGTGATACAAGGGACTGATATTGCAGTTCTGGTGACTGTGTGTAAAGGTCCTAGAAAAAGGAGAAACTAGAGAGAGAAGGATGAGACAATCCTCTGCTCGTGAAACAAACACTGAGCGCCTACTATGTGCCAGGTGCTGAGGTTGTGGTGACAGAAATCAACGCAATGACTATCCCGGAGCTCGCAGTCCAATAGGATGTGGGGGTGGCAGTGGAAGGCACGGAGGGTCCCAGCCGAATTTATGACATGCGAGGGCAGTGTTTTCAACATGGCAAATTTGACATGAGTGAAACAGCCACGTGGAACAGTACGAGGAAGCCTAGAGTCAACATGCATTCCCCCAAGTTTAAACATAGAAATAGAAACTCTAGAACTCAATTGAGCCCTGACTGGTGTGGCTCAGGAGGTTTGGGGTCGTCCTACAAGCAGGAAGGTTGCCAGTTCAATTCCTGGTCAGGGTCAGGGCACATGCCTGGGTTGCAGGCCAGGTGCCCAGCTGGGGGTATGTGAGAGGCAAGTGATTGATGTTTCCCTCTCCTTCTCCCTCTCAGGGGTTTGGAATCCAAGCCTTGAGCCTGAATTCCAGTTCTCAGGCTCACTCACAGTAACCTGCCCCAACTTGTCTACATGGAAGTTGATTACTATTGCCCAATATTGCACAAGAGTCAGGGGAGCTCTGACATCGAACTGACCTGAAATGAATCCCAACTGGGTCTCTCTATTCTATAAAGGAAGCCTTGACCATCCAACCACTAGCCAGCTCTTTGGCATCCCTCCGAAGGCCAAAAGGCTCTCCCTCACCTACAGAAAGCAGCTCCACTTCATTAACATTTCTTTCAGTGATATTTACATATTTTATACCACCCTCTGTAATTCAGCAAACCCACCCTCTCATCCCATTCCACTCTCAAAGAGTTTGCTAGTTCTTAGCAAAAATAACAGATTTATTGCTTCAGTTCCCACAATGCACATGTATTTATTAAGTCCTGCCTTAAAGCAAATTCAAACATTTTCTATGATCATTTTTTGCAAGCATCAGAATCCAACTTCAGGATGACTCTTGACATCCAGTCTGCCATCCGGAGCCAGCTCCCCACAAGTTGTAATATTTCAGTGCCTTCCAGGTACTCTATATGACCTGCTAATTATCTGTCAAAATGTCGGCATCAGACACAAATCAAATAGGTGAACAGAACTTGATCTAATGCCTGCTTTTTCCAGGTTCCGAGTCTCCGAATACCACATACATCAAGTCTATGTCTTGCTCTCGGACAGCACATACTTTAATGCCTTCCCCTAAAGCCCACAGTTCTCTGCAAAAAACTGTCTCCTTTGCTGCTGAGATTAATAAGCCAATTCTCTCTTCCCCCTCACCTGCGAATGTCTGAACAGTGTAGAGCTGCCCCAATTCCAACCTTTCCAAAGGACATGCGGCAGTGCCATGATAGGAATGTCTCATGCCTTTGAACGTCACACTCTCTGCCCACAGGAGAAAACTCAGGCTTGGGGGCTCATCCCACCGCCCTTTCCTACAGGGACAAATGTCCAAGGAGAGAAGAACTGCCATGGCATTTAGCTTTATTTCTCTTCCTGAATTCCAGGAAAAGGCTCTGACTTTTGATAAGCAAACCAATTTCAACTATGTTTGGCATGCCAGCTCATGTATTGTTCATTTAACCAATATTCATTGAGCACTTACTATGTGACAGGTTCTGCACCAGGTGGAATATAGACAAAAAACATGGTATTCTACGGTACCTAACATTAATTCCTGAGGATTTTATATAACATCAGTGATCTTTATTTGATGGGAGTGTGCTGGATATAATCAACATCCTTAATTTTAAAAAGGTAGATTACCAATTTTTTTAAAAAGCCAACTCTTACACTCCCATGGAGTTCTATGAGGGCATGGATTTTTGTTCTGTTCAGGCTGTATCCCTAGCATCATGAACAGCGTTTGACACATAGCAGGTGCTCAATAAATATTTGGTGAACAAATGGATGATGCTTTTGGCCCACACAGAGAAAGGCAATTATCTTCCACATCCCTTAACCAAGTGAGTACTTAAGAAGTACTAACACTTTCTTTGAACCAACGATCTTAGGGGTATGTCTATTTTGCAGTCATTGAAAAAGATGTTGTACATAAATTTTCAATGATATGAGTAAATGTCTATGATATCTAGCTGTATGGAAAAGCAAGTTACAAAGCAATATGTCCAGTATAAGCCCATTTTTAAAGCCAAAATGTAAATAGTGACTCATTCTGGTGGATGGAATTTGGAGTAGTTTTTATTTTCCTTTTGTGTATCTTCTGTGCTACCTACAATGAGCATGCATTACTTTTCTCATCACGTTTAAAAATATTATTCTAAAAGAAAGATTACAATCCAGATTTTGACCTGATTGTCCTTTTCAGTTTGCATTATGAGTCTAGTCAAGGCTCTCCATTCTACACAAGAATTAGCAGGATTGTTGAAGGAGAGCAGAGAAGATGACAAGGTTTCTCACAGAGACTGTTATTCATATGAGGTCTGGAGAGAAGAAAGGTGGCCCCAAGTATCAGATAATGACCAATCAGGGACAGTGTCAAAGGGCTAATTTGCCAGCTACAGCTCTGGGAAGGTCAGATAGGAACCGTGTGAGTCCAGGAAAGATGATGAACCAACAATGAAAGGGAATCTTCTCATAACGTAGGAGAACAGTGCCACCAAAATCCATTTTAATGGTGATCACTATATTCCATTGGATTCCCAAAACAGACTTCTCCTAAACAAGATCAGGAATGAGAAGCCAATTTTTTAAAACTTGCTGCTCCTTCTTTTATTTATTTTTTCCTTTTTCTCACCTACAAAAACGTTAACTAGGATTTCAAAGCCTAGTCTAGCGGCAGCTTCTCTGGAGTTCAGAAGCTGTTGGGGTTTGGTGTGTGTGCCAGTTATTTGCTCTGCCAGCAATGTGTTAGGATAATCACCCACTGAAGGATTTCAACACATTACATTTCCCCAGAAGCTTTTGTCTAACAAGGTAATTTATGACCTGTTCAGGAATCTGGTCTTTACAAAACAATAAATTCACACTTGGGCTGGACTTCAAAGTGCCGTGATGGGGCTCGGTAGCAGAAGGCGTCCTGCAGCTCAGAGCCAGGCTAACAGATAAGTGAGTTTTTAATGATCTCTTTCAGGCAGGCTGCAAAGGGGGCAAGGCTGACAGCCACTGCAGTTGCATTTGGCTATTCTGGCAAAAGTTGACCCTCAAATTGGTCCTCTTGACAATGTTAAAACCATTTCAACCATTCTTTGCAGACTATGGGATCTATGGGGCTTGGGAAGCAACCAAGTGCTTCCTGTGGGATGGTCAGCTGCTCCTGCCCCTGGCAGCATCTTGCCCGAATGCCCATGGGGGCCCAGTCCTCCAACCTTGCAGCAGCCAGCCTAAGCCCCCAGAATCTTTCTTTGGAAAGTGGGGGGTAAGCTTTTATTGTCTCCAACTATTTCAACAGGTTCTTGAAGTTAAAGGAGTCTTTCCCATGCACACATCCTGTGTAAACGTGGGCCAGGTTTTCAGTGTGGTCTGTATCCGGCCTGTGTTGAGAATCACCTGCAATGTTTGTTTTGAAAAAAAAAAAACAACAACAACAAAAAAAACGTCAGCACCTGGGCCCCACTCTAGACCCGCTGCATCAACTCCCAGCAGCGAGGCCTAAGAATGGGCATCCTTAACAAACAGTTCAGGTGACTCTGACACACACTAAAGTTTGAAAAAACAATGGGTAGGGTGGAAATAGAATGACCACACTAGGAGTTCAAGCCCAGAGGCCTTGAGATGAGCAAGATCCAGATCCAAGTCCGGGAGCCACCATTTACTAGCTGTGTGACGTTGGACAAGTGTCGTAACCTCCCTGAAATTTGGTTTACTCTTACGTGAAAAGGAAGGAATATATCCTCATTTTACAGTGAGGAGTAATTTCTGGCTTTGCAGATGTGGCTTGACTTCCCTTTCAGACTTCTTACAGCCATTTTTTTTTGTGTCTGGGCCTCTGTCTGCCCTTTGGCCAGACACAGTAGGCTTTTCCATACCAAGCAGCTCCCCATATTCTAGCTCCCATGAAAACAAGTGTCTTCTGTGTGAGGCACAGGGTTTGTAATGCAGCCATACTACTTTCACCTCTTGTTCCATTTTTTAAACCAGTAGAACTCATTTTTCAAGTGGTATCTTTCATCGACCTTTATTAATCAGGTATTTCCAAAAAGTGGTAGCTTTGTGTGATAGTAGGGAAGGCCTCAACTTTGAGTCCGCCCATCCCCTCCACTCCACCTAACCCTCCTGCACTCAGGTGGGAGGAGTGTCTGTGTCTGGGGGTGCAGGCAAGGTGGGAAGTAGCGTGAAGAGTCACATGGTGCCAAGGTGACAGAGAAGCTGGTGGCGCCAGTACCCACACTGGGTGCACAGGACAGGAAGCAAGTTGGCAGAGAGACAGGAATGAACCCTGTTTCTGATACTTTTAGTTTAAGGTGCATGGCAATCAGGTGAGGACAGCTGGAAATTCACACCCAGAACTACAGGCAGAGGTCCAAGCACAAATAGAGGTGTGTCTGCCTTCTAAGTCAGTGGTTCTAAAACATGGCTAAACTTTGGAATCATCCGGGAGCTCAAAGGAGTACTGATGGCTGGGTCTCACCTCCAGAGATTCTGATGTCATTGGTCTGGGTCAGGGCTGTGTCTTGGGAAGCTCTAATCTCCCCAGGTAATTCCAGTGTTCGACTAAGTTCTGGAACCACTGCCCCTTATGTAAAAGAAAAGGTTTGCCCCTCATTTAGGCACAATTGTGCAGAAGGGGGGACATCCACATCCTTAAAATGACATAATTCTAAGACCCAAGTGTTCATTATCATTTATATTAGTTACCAGCGACCGGGAAAACAAATGATCACAGACTTGGTGGCTCAAAACAACAGAAATTTACTCCCACACTTCTAGAGGTCGGAAGTCTGAAGTCGGCATCGCAAGGAGGAGACCACGATCTCTGCAGGGCCACACTCACTCTCTCAAGAGGCTGCAGAGGGGAGTCTGTCCCTTGCCCCCTCCAGCATCTATCTGGTGGCTGCTGACATTTTTGGCTTCCTGGTGATCACATCCCTCCAATCTGTAGTCACACTCTCTTCCCTTTTTCGGTGTGCAAATCTACCTTCCTCTTACAAGGATGCAGGTGATTGCATTTAGGGCTCACCTGGATAATTCCGGCTGACCTCCCGATCTCAAGAGCCTCAATTTAATCACAGCTGCAATTTATTTTTTTCACCACATAAGGTAACATTCACAGGTTCCAGGCATTAAGACCTGATATTTTAGGGGGAATATTACTCAATCTACTATAGCCAGCCCTCAGAGATTCACATTCATCCTATATGCAAAATAAATTCACCCCATCTTAATACCCTCTAAAATCTCAACCCACTAGAGCATCAACTATATCCACACATCAGAGTGCCAGCTCTGTCATTTACTAGCTGATAAACTGAGGCATCACAGTTAGCCTGGCCGAGCTTCAGTTTCCTCTTATGTAGAATGGAGATAATGACAGCACCCATTTTACTGGGTTTTATAAAGTTTAAATGAGATAATATGTGCAAAATGTTTTTTAGAACTTAGTAAGTAGACCAAAAATATTGGCAACTGTCGTGGTCTGATCAGGCTGCTATAAGGAAGTACCAAAGGCTTATAAACAACAGAAACGGATCACTCACAGTTCTGGAGGCTGGAGGTTCAAGAGCAGGGTGCCGGCATGGTTGGGTGCAGGGGAGAGCCCTATTCTGGGTTGCAGACTGCTGACTTCTCATTTGCACCATCTCATGACAGGGAGCGGAAGAGTTCTCTGGAGTTCCTTTTATAAGCTCATTAATCCCATTCACAAGGGCTCCACCCTCAGGACCTAATCATATCCCAAAGACCCCACCTCCTACTACCACCGCAGTGGGATTTAGGATTTCAACATATGAATTTGGGGGTGCCACAAATAGTCAGCTCACTCAGCAACAATGATCAATAATGGCAAACCTTACAAACATACCAAGAACAGTGGCCCAGATCAGGTTATCTGATAGGCCACCAGGTTTGTAACTAATAATACTGATGTGAACTAAGGACTATGTAGCTTTTACTTTCTGTCAGGCACTATTCGAAGAGATTTACAGATATTGACTTGTTTGGTCTTCAAACATAACCCTCTAGAGTATGTACTGTTATCATCTCTATTTTTACAGGTGGAAAAACTGAGGCACAGAGAGACTTTAAGTCCAAAGTCACAGCTAAGTGGGGGACCCAAGAATTGAACCCAGGCCTACTTGTCTACTTTCCTTGCTTACAGCCATTATACCATGTCAGTTTTCACTATAAAAGGGGTAATTTGTGGCATAGCACTAGACCACTAATGTAACTTCTGTTATTCTGGCTAGCAGATTTCAAAAGTCAATCTCAGCTTTGGCATTCTAAATAGAAGGCATGGAGAAATTTCTGACTTCCCAATTTATTGTTGGAAGGGAGACATTCTGGTTTCAGTGGTTCCAGCTGCCAAACCTCTGCAGCCTTTGGGCAAAAGAACACACTGGTGAGTTCACGCAGTTAACACTGGCACTAACCACCTGGTTGCCAGATTAGTGAGAGCTCGTGAACAGAAATCAGGAGAGTCTGGGGTTCCCACCCAGCCCATCTCTTTGAACAGGCTGCAGCTGCCTCTGAGGTTGTTCTTTGGCCAGGACGTGGTTGCAAAGTTCACACTTAAAAGTCCCCTTAAGAGGATTTAAAAGAAACAACAACAGAAGCAGGTGGAGTAGAAGTGACCTAGTCACCTTTTGCCCCTAGCGTTGCTTCAACAGCTGGGAAGAACAGGGCAAGCCAGCAACGACGGACCATAAAGCTCTGTGACACCCAGCTGGAGGCAGCTTTGAATGGAGTGCCTATCAGGGACTCTCTCCGGAGCAAAGTGACCCACAGTTGGGGAGGGAATTGTGGCTGGGACTCAGAACAAACATGGATGGGGATGAGCATCTTAATCTGAGGAGCTGGAATTCACCAGCAAAGGTGATGGGACCGCTTTGTTGCCACGCTGAGGAGTTCTCTTTAGTGTTGGTGCAAGCTTGTTGCTTTAGGGGTCTCAGGTTGCACGAGGTGCACACAGCAAGTTTTGCAAAGAAATAAAGACGAACTGCCTGCGATGCTGGTTTTCTCATTCCATGAGCAAAGCATTTCAAGAATCTCCCCATCTCAGTTGCTTTGTTAAGTTTGTACCCTGGGCAACACTTCATGGGAAAATGAAGTCATAAAACAATGGGAGTGGCGAGGGAGAAGGAAGTGTAGGGGCATATACTGATGGCCCTGATTCCAAATCAGGAATATTTAGATTTGAAAAAAAATCTATTCATCTATTTTGATGTAAACTGCCAAATCCAAATGACAAATACACCAGTAACCCCATGCTCACCCCCCAAAATTACATGTCATTCTCTCTTCCCCTCATCACCCCCGAAATATTTTGGATAATATTCTAAATGCTTTTTAAGAGGCATTGATACTTTATATCTAGGGTTATAAATAGGGTGACTAATCATTTCTCTTTGCCTGGGCCTGAGGGAACATTTTAGTGCTAAAACCAGAAAGTCCCAGGCCAGTAGGCCACCCTAATTATAAAGAAAGCAAACAATAGTGATGTAAGAAGTGAGGGTTTAACATTATATATTGACTTTTCTATTTACTACCAAAGCTATTCACCTACTTAACATCACAAGTAAAGTCAAACTATATGAGCCATTTCTGACACGTCTTCTAAGATTGCTGTAATAAAATGACCAGCTTTGGCCCGAGGGAATCTTTCAGCAGACCACATCTATTCTGCTATGTCAGGGTCAGGCCAATTCATAAAGTGGCCACCACAACATTAAATTATTACTAATACAAGTAATTGAGAAGATTAGGCCTTTTATCCCTTTTCAAACCAAGAATGTCTTTTTCCCCTTTTATTGAATTTTTTGGGGTGACACTGGTTAACAATACTATACAGGTTTCAGGGGCACAATTCCACAGCACATCATCTGTACTTTGTACTGTGTGCTCACCACCCCAAGTCAAGTCTCTGTCCATCACCATTTATCTCCACTGTACCCTCTTCTACCTCCTTCCAGTGAAAATGCTAGAGTTCTCACTATCAAATATGCTTCATCTTTGTTTCTTCGAGTATCATTGAGCAGCATCTATTGCTTAATTTGATTTTTAGGATAGGAATTTAAGCTTCAAGTAAAAAGTTTGTATACAAACAGCTGACCCCCTTATTATGGTGGATCAAAATGAGAACTGCAGAATAATAAATGGTTAAAAGTTCACAACTTTATAAATTAAAAAGATTTAAAGTTTTAAAAAGAGACATTTATTCCCTTCCTGCTGGAAAAGTGTGTCTTCTACAAAGTTAGGCACCCTTGTGGTAAGAATGACATTAGAGATGATGGCACGAAGCAGAACTAGCAGCAAAGCACATTCATAGAGATTTGCCCTCTAATATCAATGGTGCACACTGGTGGGGAGCCACGGGGCACCACGACCAACTATTTTCTGGATAACTGAGAGGTAACTGAATCACACTTTCCATTCTAACCCTTCACATTGGGTTTGAATTCTAACGTGCATTTTTATTTCACTATTCTAATTTGACCCAAGTGTTAGTGAACTGGCCTGGATTTCGTCTCTTACATTGTCTTTGGTCAACACATTATCATAAACAATGTCAGTTGAGTAGTGTAGGTAGACATAAGTAGAAATTTGGCTGAAAGAGTGTGTACTGGCTGGTCAGCCTGTGGGAGTTTAAGTGGTTGTTAAAAATTTTTTTAAAAATATTTGTGTTGTGATATACGACTCTGAAGGAAATAAATCAACATTTAGGTTCTATGGTCCAAGCATGTTGGTAGGTATCCTCTTGCGAGATATTTTATCCTTGACATCCCAAGTGATAACAACCACCAGTTCCATGGTATAGTGAGGAGTCTGAGTCAGAATTAGACAGCCCCCACCTCAGGTCTGATCCCAAAGTCTGTACTCTTTCTAATATTCCCCAGGGCCACCCTGTTTCAACGTGTTCTGTTCAAAACAGTTTCTAAAAGTCTATGGCAGGGGGGTGGGGGGGAGGTGTGGGGGCGGGATGCATGACTTCTCTAAGAAAAATCTCTTAAACAAAGAGCTGTAGAAACTTATAATGTTGTAGGACCTACTATAGTTTCAGTTTTAAGAACTTTTAGTGTGTATTCAAAATGTAACTACCACAAAAATGTCTAAAACTTAAAAGTTTACTAAACCAAATCCTCGTCTTCCCCCACTCATCTGCTTTTATTGTTTTGACCAGAGCCTGGCTACAGGGAGGGTGAGAACCAGTGGGCTAGCGTGCGTGTTCTCTGTGCTCGGTGCTGGCCATGTCACAGGACCCCAAGCCCAAGGGCGGCTGTTAAACCTTTCATCTGACAGATGGGAAACTAAGGCTAATGTCACCTTATATAACATCTTAGCTGTCTGATGTTGAGCTCATCTTTTGATTATAAGTAATTTCTACCACCATCCACCATACAAGCTACAAACTTGAAAGTCAACAGAGACTTTTTGTTCTTCCTTCCTTCTCACATCTACTTGTTCACTTAATTTCATTAATTCTACCTTTCAAACATCTTGCTCCATTCTCGGGCTACTGCCTTGGTTTAGGTCTTTATGATTCCTTACTTAGTCTTTAGTAATACTTTCCTAACTGAACTCCTGGGTGCCTGTTGCCCTGTACCAATCCCCAACCAACACACATACACATACAACACATAATATGCTACACTAGAACCCGAATGCACATTCTAAACTCCGATCTGATCATATCCCTTGCTGAAATCTTTCAATGGTTCACCATTCTCTTCTATATAAGGTCCAAATTTCTTGTAGCAAAGTAGGCTCTCATTATCTTGTCTTTACAATCTTTTCACTTATCTCTAATCACTCTCTCATATAACTAAAAGTAAAATGGCTCTTGAGCTCCTGCTGTGTGCCAGGCATTGCATTAGTCGTGGGGATATAGCAATGAACAAGAGAGAGAGTCCTTGGCCTCGTGGAGCTTAGAGCCAGCAACAGACATTGAACAGTCACTCACATGATTACAGAACACCAAGCACAGGAGCACATGGCAGCCAATCACGTCAGGGAAAGTGTGATGTCTCACCTGAGGCATAGAGGATGGCATGAGTTAGTTTAGCAAAGATAAGAGCGAAACCACAAGCAGATAAGCAGTACTTCTTCTGTGCAAACATAACGCCTCTGAACTATTTCCATGCAGGTTTCTATGTGGCGTTGAACTGGTTATCTCTGCCATCCAGACTATGCTGAGCATTTTCCAAGGGTCAGCATCCTTGTCACAGTTTGTAGCCAAGTCAGCTACTATGCCTGGCACAGGGAGTGTTCAAATGACTGCCGGTGAGGATACTGATGACATTAGGCATCTTCCAGGTGATATTACTATGACATGTTGATAAATTGCTGGTACATTTTACAACAATCCTCCAAAATAGGTAATATACTTATTTTTATAGATACAGAGACTGAGGACTAGAGAAGCTAAATAAGTCTCCAGAATTAAATAACTAGCCAATGAGATGGAGTCAGATTCAAGCGTGGGTCCTTTCAATTTCACCGCCTTTCCATCCCACAGCATATTGCAGGTAATACTTACAAGGCACATTGTGACTATAGTCAAGCTTTGCTGGGTGTTAAATGCAGGAAAGAGGCTCTCCTGCCCTTGTGTGGGTAATTTGGCCTCCTCATTACTTGGGAGTTTAATGCGTGTCAACCCATTCCCAAGGGTGTTTCCATCTCTGGATACGTAGAAAAAGTCCGGTTTCCGGTTTAAAACTGAGGACTAGATCACCATAAGTAAACCAGGTCTTTCCCTACGAAAACCCTTCTTTTACTATGAACAGCTCCTTCTATCAGGCTTCAACCGGGGTTAAACAGTACAGTGAAGAGTTGAGAATAGCACATGTTAGGAAAAGGACACTGCAGGGGTCCCAGAAACAAAGCAGTCAGGAGAGCAGTAGGGTGTGAGCCTGACTTCAAGGGGCAAAGGAGTGAGACGGTGGGCAAGTTGGAGTAGCAGGTTATGTGTGACATCAATGGCCATATTAGCAGGAGCTGACAGAGGAGGGATCTGTTACTGCCAGAGACACCTAAATGTGGTGCAGTCCAGAGGAAAGGAGCTAGCAGAGAAGGACAAATTCAAGATGCAATTAAGGTAAGAGAGACTCTCAGAAGACCTAAGATGTAAGCTCTCAGTAGAGGAGGGCGGGTATGGGCTCAAAGGCACGGGGAAGGGGTTAGCTTTGACAAGGTCAGTGACACCATTCACTAATACATGAGACAAAGTAAAAGCTTTGAGATTAGAGGGAACCAAAATCCCAAATAGGATTCTAGTTTTCCACAATTTCTTTACTGAAGATTGCATGGGAAACGTTAGTAACCGCAAAGCAAAATTTCAAGCCCCTAAAAGTGGGTTTTGGGGAATGTTTGGGTATAACTTTGGACAAAGAGATAAAGCAGTAAGTTCCAAGAAGTTCCTGTATTATACTTCTAGCCATGGCTAGAAGGCTAGAACATACCATGCCACATGGAAAAAAACCCAGAATTAAATATTCAATGGCTGTGGGCATCTAAAAGGAGAGAGGAGAAGTGAATTAGACGGGAGATGAGTAACAATACAGTTCCCTTCTTATATTCATTAAGGCTAAGCTGTATACAGAATGTTTTCTTCCTTCATCTAGTGCATTGCTGTGAGAAGAACACAATAAAAGCGGTTTGGAAACTATAAAAAACCTTGGATGATTGTTAAATAGATGGGCAGGTAGGTGGATGGATAAAAGGATAGAGATATAAATGGAAAGGCAAATAGAATACCTAGCTAGAGAAGACATAAAGTATCAAAAGACATTATATTGAAATATTTCAAATACATCTCCTGATTGGAAGGCTATGAGTGCTGCATCATTAAGCAGATGAAGGGAAAGGAAAGTATTTTGATCTTTCTTTTGACTTTTCTGATTTGCCCAATATCAGGAAAGAGAGAGAGCAACAGGGAAAAGTCTTATGTGTATGTGCTCATTCAGTGAGAGCGCAGAGCAGGAGTCAAACATGATGAGCATTTTTAACAGTGTGAGGAGTGGAGAGTTTTGACTGTACGGTTGAAACGGGCAGCCTTGGCCACAGAGGCCATGGAAAGAAAAACCAGCACAAAAACCGTGAGTCACACAGACGAGAATGTGAAGGCTCTTCTCGAAGCAAATCCTTTTTGGTTAGAAGGAACTAATACCGAGTTAAAATCAGAGAGATGGCACCAAATGAGCCCCAGGGTTTAGAGTTTTAAATTCCTATTCCATATGCTATAAGCACTTTGTAATGGCTTTGTAGATGATTAATAATTATGAGTACATATTTGTCTTGCTATGTTTTACTTTTTAAACTTACATTTCTATTTTGATGAGAATTCATATATGTATTTTAGAAAATTCACATATATATTTTTTATCCTTACCAGGGGACTTGCCCATTGATTTTAGAGAGGGGGGCAGGGAGAGAGGGAGAGAAACATTGATTTGTTGCTTCCCACATGCTCCCTGACCAGGGACCGAACCCACAACCTAGGCATGTGCCGTGACCAGGAATCAAGCCTGAGACCTTTTGGTTCATGGCACAACTCTTCAACCAACTGAGCCACACCAGCCAGGGCAGAACATTCATATTTTAGGGTAAACGTTTGAACTATTTCTTGTCTAGTAGCCACTTTAGGAGAATTTAGTTCCAGGGGAACAAAGTCGTTTTTGTTTGGGATAATTAGAAAGAGAGGGAAGGTGGGATTTTTGAGAAAAAATTATGATAAAGTCATTGATGGAAAAGAAAAAGATACTCTATGATAAAGCTGTATGTATATGCTTATAATTCCCACATTTCGAATGATGGCCTACCTTGTACCTGTTTGGACTCAGATACCAGGTACCTCACTTTCCTGTCTCACACACTTATTTAGCATACCCAAGACTCAGTTCCTGACCTACTCTCACAAACCTACTCCTTCTGCCCCCACCCCCATTAATATCAATTTTATCCTTCTAATTTTTCAAGCTAAAAATTATGGAGCGATCTTTGATCTCACATTTTGTCTCACATTCCTCATCTGACAGATCAACACATCCTGTCCTCTCTGTCTTCAGAACATCTATCTGGAATTTGACTCTGTCCCAACAGCCTTTGCTCTGGTCTCCCTACTTCCGTCCTTGACCCCTTTTGGCCTGCTCCCTCCACAGCAACGACAGCCATTCTTTCAGAGCACAAGACACATCATGTCAGTGCTCTACTCATAACCACCTATGAGTCCCATTTTTCTCAGGCTAAAAGCCTTACCATGATCTATAGGGACCCACAACCTGGCATGTGCCTGTGTTCCCTCTGCCTGGAATGTTCTCTGTCCCCATAACCACACACTTTTCCTTCATTCTCTTTAAGTCTTTACTTGAATGTCACCTTCCCAGGGTGGTCTTCCCTGATTAAACCATATACATGGCTAACGTCCCTCAGCCAGATTTTCCAATTCCTGGCATCCCCTGCCCCCTTTACCTGATTTATGTTTATAGCACTCATCACCAGCTGACATTTATATTTTATTTGTTTATCTTGGTATTGTCTGCCTACTCCCTCTAGATTTGTAAGCACATGAGAACTGAAATTTTTCTCTACTTTATTCATTGTTTTATCCTCAGTCCCTGAAACAATGCTTGGATAGCACATAGTAGGTACTCAGGAAGTGTTTGTAGGAGGAAGGAAGAAGGAGGAAGAGGAATGAAGGGCTTAAAAATACATCCCAATGCTGTCTGTGGAGTGGTAAGTATAAGAACAGTTGTTGGAGGTGAATTCAGTAATTCCTGAAAAATAAATTCAGAAGAACATTGGACATTATGAGAACAGTGGGACCCAGGCAAAAAGGCTGCTCAAGATGCATACCTACACACACACAGTGCATTTACAAGTCTTCTACTAAAACTCCAAAAGTAAAGGTTTCTTTAGACAAGAGACAGTCACTGGGGACCAGTGATACAATTTCATTATTACTAGTTAAAGTATGTAAAACATCATGGAGTTTGCCTTTATTGAAGGTGTGGTCTCTGTTGTTTTAGCTTAGTAAATACATCGCTATTTAGATTTTCTTCCTCTCTTGGTTTTTCAATCACATTTCCCCCCTTAAATCCCAAGCTACTCAATTTCAAATTTTCTTATAATAGCAACTATCAGGATCCCAATCCGTAAGCTGTAGAAGGACTTCTGCATTTCTTTCTAAGCCTTAAAATAAATGACATCTGAATTTATTCTCATTTATTCTGAAAATAAATGATATCTGAACAAGCATCTCCAATGTTGGAGCTTGTGATTTTCCATTTGCACAGCTTCTAATGAGACTTCATGCTAAGCAGGATTTCAACTCTCCTCAGACCCATGATAGCAGATGATGTCATTTACCAAGTGAATATTGACATAGATAAGAAAAAAAACAAAGGTAAAGGAATGGCAAAATAAATTCAAAGAAAGCAAGAGGACAGAATTAATAAAGATGAGAGACAATTTATGAAATAGAAAATAAATATACAATAGAGAAGATCAGTAAACAAGCATTGATTGTTTGAAAAGGTTAATAAAAATGGCAAGTCACAACTGAGGATGATCAAGAAAAATAAAAGGCACAAACAAGCCACATGAGGAATGAAGAGGGATATTACTATAAATTCTTCAGATAATTACCAGAGGCTGAGGATATTATTAATTACTTTCTGTCTATATATTTGATGATTTATGTTAAATGGACACATCCCTAGCTCACGGGAAACTAGTATAACTTTTATTCTGAAGCTTCACAAGGACTGGGAAGATGACAAACGTAAATCAGAACCCATCTCACAAACATCAATGCCAAAATTGTTATGAAATTTTTTGTAAGCCAAAATCCAACAATGTTTGAAGAGGATAATGATGCATTATGATCAAGTGAGTTTTATACCAATATGCAAACTCAGTGTTTGAAAATCAAAGTAATTCTTGGCAAACCAGAATTAGGAGGGAAATTCCTCAATCAGATAAGGGATATCTATAAAAACCCTAGAGCAAACATCATATTTCATGGTAAAATGTTGAAAAGCCTTCCCTCTGATATTGAGAAAGAGATGAGCATGCTCGCTATGGCCATTTCCACTGAGCCTTGGCCTGGAGGCCCTGGACAATACAGCAAGAAAAAGAAATAAAAGTTGTAGGGATTGGAAAGGAGGAAATAAACTTCCTTATTTGTGGATAATATGTTTAAGTAGAAAAAATTAATCTACAGAAATCAATTATTCTAACAAATTATAGAGTTAACATGAATTTGGGAAGTTTCTAGGTATAAAATCAATATATAAAAATCAACTGAGAGACATTAATGAAATTTAAATATTTGGAGGGATATGCCATATTCTTGGGTTGGAAGAGGCAATCATGTTCTCCATTCTCCCTACGTTTATTTACATATTTCATGATATTTAATTATTTTGGAATAATTCAAGATGATCATAAAATCCATATGGAAACAGCTTCAAAAATCCAAGACACTTTTGAAAAAAGAATTCTTAGGATGTCTTGCTATATCAGACACTAAGACATTATAAAGCTGTAGTAATCAAGATATTGTGGAACTGGTGCAGAGACAGACATTGGAATAAAATTAGAGAGCATCATAACAAACCCTTACGTGTATAAACATCTGATAGATGACAGAGGTAGCAAAGCAGAGCAGTGGAAAAAATGGAAATTTGTTCAATGAATGATATTGGAACAATTGGGTGTCCATATGGGAAAACTGAA
>VMDR010003679.1:0-68993 GCA_007922815.1 Macrotus californicus
ACAGGGAAAAAGGGACTTTGCAGATGTGACTAAGTCACAGATCTTGGGATGGGGAGATTGTCCTGGGTTATCTGGGTGGCCTAAGGTAATCACAAGGGTCACTGTCAGTGAAAGAGAGAAGCAAAAGAGCATCAGAGGGATGCTGGATGAGAACACGTGACTGGCCGCAGCGGCCTTTCAAGATGGAGGAAGGAGCCAGGTTGTTCCTGGAAGCTGGAAAAGGCAAGAAAACAGATTCTCCTGTAGGGCTTCCAGAAGGGATGTAACACCTTGATTCTAGCCCAGTGAGAACCATTTGGGGACTTCTGACCCCCAGAACTGTAAAATACTAAAATCTGTGTTGTTTTAAACCACTGCATTGGTAGTAATTTGTTATAGCAACTGTAGGGAAGTAATATGAAACATATCCATACAAAGACTTGTACACCGATGTCCACAGCGGCTTTATTTGTAATAGCCAAATATCCACCAACAGGTGAATGAATAAACAAATTATGGACTATCCATGCAATGGATGTTCACCATCCATACTATATGATTCCCCTTATGTGGCGTTCTGGAAAAGGCAGAGCTAGAGGGACACAAAATAAAAGAGGGATTTCAGGGTCTGGGGTGGGCAATGAAAATGACTACAAAGGGGTACAAGAGAACTTTGGGGGGTGATAGAAATTCCACAATTAAATTGTAGTGGGAGTTACACACTTGTATGCATTTGTTAGAACCTGGGGAACTGTACCCCTAAAAAGGGTGAATTTTACTATGTATAAACTGTATCTCAATCAATTCGATTCAGCAAAAGAAGAGGTGAGAGATATAGCAAAAAAGAAAACAGAAAAGAAAAAGAAGAAAGAAAAGGAAGGAAAGAGGGAAGGGAGGGAGGGAGGGAGGAAGGGGGGATACTTAAGGAAAGAAGAGCCTCAGATCAAGTATCAAAGCCAGGCAGGACTGCAAGTTCCCCTGTCAGTCACCACAAGGGTCTAAGCCAGGGCCTCACAGAAGCTACAAGGAGACAAAATCCCCCCTGAGGGTCTGAAGGCCACGCCTCACAGTACCTTCCACTCTACAGTAAGGCTTGCAAGAATCTTAAGGGCCTTGTTCCACTGTAGCCTAAAAAGAAGCCCAAGGTAGAGAAGGGCTTATCTTCAAGAAATTTGTTATTTTAACTTTTTTTAATGGTGTGAACCTCTGTAAGATTCATAGAAACCCTCAAGGTTTTAACAGAATTGCTCTGGTGGAAGCAGTGCCGGCAAGGACTAAAGGAACAGAGACAGAGCAACACGGCAGGAGGCCTTTGAGTCCCCACAGCCCAAGGGCAGGAAGCAGAGGAAACCACTGGCCTGCAACCGGGGTGCATTTTATGGGAAAAGAAGGGTGGCTCAGAATCATATCTAGGGAACAACACTGGGTCCTACCCAAGAAACTGGCAACTTACCAACACTTGTTCGGGCGGATTCAGAACTGCCGTGGATCTGTGGCTGCTGTCTAGCTCCCATTCCCTCCCCCTTTGAAAGGGCAGTGTCTGTACCAATCGTCCCATGCTGGCCTCCCTATTGTGTGTTGGGTGTAAGAGGCAGACAGCTTGCTCTTTAGTTCACAAGGTCAAGAAGGAAGGTACTCAAGGAGCTGTACCTGACATTGTATCTGAGAACCCGCATCTGCACATGGACATGATTTAAATAACATCCTGAGTTTTAATACTGAGCCTGTAATGGGGTAAAAATTTTAGGAGGTCTTGAAGGGGAGCACTCTGCCTGTGGGAGGGATGTAAGTTGCTGTGGCTGGAGAACAGACTTGAAAGATTGTATTTTCCAAAAATGGCTGCAACAATATTTCCTATCCTGTTTGCTCTTACAGAATTTTGCAGCTCCCCCATCAAGAGGAGGAGTCTATGTCTCATCCCCTCAAACCTCAGTTGGCCTTTATGACTGTCTGGACCCTACTGAGGATAGCAGAAGTATGACTTCTGAGGCTAAGTCACAAAGACACCATATAAGCCTTGGTGTCTTGGGATGCTCACCCTTAAAACCCAGGCACCACGCTACAAGGAAGCCCAGGCAGCCCTGGAAGAGGTTCTCATGGAGAGGAACAAAAGTCCCCAGTCTTGTGCCCCAGCTGAGCTCCTAGCCAACAGTTGGCACCAAGACGCCAACCATATGAGTCTTAGAAGTGAATCTTCCCACTCCCAAGTGAGAGGCCTCAGCTGCAGCCCCATGGGGTAGGGACAAGCTGACCCCACCGAGTCCCGTCCAAATTGCTGATTCATGAACAGAATAAACAATGATCGTTTTTTTCAAAGCAGTAAGTTATGAAGTGATTTGTTTCACAGGAATGAATAAACAGAGGCCTTACCTAGAGATATTTTTAAATAATATAGAAATGAGCCCTGGCTGGTTTGTGGCTCAGTGGATTGAGTGCCAGCCTGCGAACCGAAGGGTTGCTGGTTTGATTCCTAGTCTAGGGCACATGCCTGGGTTGTGGGCCCCCAGTGGAGGTCCCCAGTGGAGGTGCATGAGAAGCAACCACACATTGATGTTTCTCTCCCTCTCTTTCTCCCTCCCTTTCCCTCTCTCTAAAAATAAATAAATAAGATCTTTAAAAATAATAATATAGAAGTGACCCCAGAGGCTAAGCAATAAGAAAAGACTGATAAATATGTTAAGTTGTAAAACCTCTGCATGTGAAAACGCGTCATAAGCACAGTTAAAAGTCAAGGGCATTCACTTCTGGGATTACACACAAAATAACTGAAAGTAAGGACTCAAACACGTTCACACACTCGTGCTGGCGCAACATCATCCACAAGAGCCAAAAGGTGGGAACAACTCAAGTGCCCACTCGTGGATGACTACAGCCTGTCCGTACAATGGAATAGTGTCCAGCCTAAAAAAAGGAAGAAAATTCTGTCACACGCTACAGCATACATGAACCTGGAAGGCATTATGCTAAGTGAAATAATCGAGTCAGAGAAGCACAAATAATGTATTAGTCCATTATATGAAGTGCCTTCAAATTCACAGAGACAGAAGGAAGAACAGAGGTTACCAGCGGCTGGGGGAAGGGAGAGATGGGGAGCTGGGGTTTGTGGGTACAAAGTCGGGAAAAACAAAGAACTTCTGGAGTGGGTGGTGTCGATGGTTGAACAACAATGTAAATACACTTCACACCCCTGAGCTGTACCCTTAAAATGATCATTGTAAATTTCATAAATATATATTTTACAATAAAAATAAAATAAAGACAAGTAGAAAACTGGGAAAATATTTGCAATATAGTTGCAAAAATAACTAAGAGAGTGCTGGTTTGTTTCAACATGGGAAAATGGCAGAAACACGCAATGCGACATAAGAATGAGGATGAGGAGATGGAAAAGAAATAAAAACGACTAAAAGCACTTTGGAAATATATTCAGTCTCTCCAGTAAGCAGTTTTAGTGAGGGTGTGGGATAACATCATATACAGCTGGTGAGTGTGTAAACTAGCATCTTTCTAGAAGGCAGTTTGGTTCTATGCATCAGATCTCTTTAAAAAGTGCCATTACCCCACAATGGCACTACTAGGAATACATTCTAAAGAAGTAGTCAGATCGGAGACAAGGAGACAAGGAGAGCGGGAGAGAACGGCGCATCATCAGACAAACATTTGAATCAACCTAGAGGCCATTACAAGGGAGTTTGCACATAAACGCTGGCACACCCACGGGCTGTGCGGTCCCTAAACAGGATGCCATTCTGTTACATTTACGGACACGCAGAGGTGTTTGTGACATATTTTAAGTGTAAAAAATGCAGAATAAGAAGCAATATGTTACAGTATGAGGGTGGGGAGTGCATGTGTCTGAATACATTAGAAGTCTAGAAAAAAACATTAACCATCCTCATTTCTGGGTGGGAGAATTGCAGATAATTTTTCCTCTTTACACTTGTCTGCACTTTCTAACATTTTTGCGGGCTATGAACGTACATTACTTCTATCAGAAAATTTTAGAAAGGACTTTTTCATTTTTCACAACTACCTACAATACAGCACAGATGTGGCTGGAAACTGAAGATGCGGCTGTGAATCCCACTGCTGTTCTCACGCGACCACCTCAAAGCACATCACGAAACATCTGCCGAGTTCTTGGCAGGCCCTGAAGATGTCTTGGTTGATGTCCCCTTGCCCGGTGGGTCTCTTTCGAGGAGGGTCCTGGATCTCAGTCCTGCCCACAAAGCTTCCTCACGGACACTCCTCAGGTCCTCCTTGATCTGGGGCATGTGGAGGAGATGAAGTTCCCAAGGGTCCAGATCTCAGCCACCATCCCTCTTTGCTCTGCCTCTCCCTTGCTGTCGCCCTCCTGCCTCACTGTGCTCTGTTGCATCTTCATGCCTCCAGTTGGTGGCGTGTCACTGCCCTGAGTAAAAATGGTCAAATTGCGCCTAGAGATGCTGGCCTTTTCTGGGCAGAGTCTGACTCCGTTCTCTGGATAGTGGCATGCTGGCTCCCTGGGGGCGCTGGGATTCCCATCCTGAACATCCAAGGTATCTCCTCAGGGCAAAGAAGGGTGCTGTGGGGGAAGGTGAAGTGGGGAGCGGGGAAACGAGGTGCATCCCTGAACAGGTCCCTGTTTGGGTTATGGATTATGGGACCCTGCCGGTGGCCTTTTCCTGTGACTTCTTTACCTGTAAAACGGGAACTTTGGACTTCTCTCCAGCTACTCACAGAGGTGAAACAGCAGCACTGATAGAAATGACACCAACAGGAATCCTATTACCCTCTACTTCCTGAGAGCCTACTGTGTGCCCAGCCCCGTACTTTTGCAGACATCGGTCACCTAACCTTCACAATGCCATGAGGTGGAGACTGACTGTACCCAGTCGACACATGAGGAACCTGAGGCTGGGTGAGCTGCCCATAGTCCTGCAACTAGGAGGTGGCAGAGAGTGGGTCCGAGCCCGGGCGGCCTGTCTCCAAGCCCGTGCCGGGACCACAACTCTGTTCTGCCTTCCTCTCCCTCCCAGCTCCCGTCTCATATCTTCCTCTGGTTTATTTCTTCCTTTGTCCCCACTTCTGCACAAGCCCTAAAATAAAGTACTGTGCTTGGCACTCAGAGAACACAGAGAGGGTGACGTTTTTTTTTTTTTTTAGAGAGAAGAGAAGGGAGGGAGAGAAATCGTGATGTGAGACAGAAACAGCGATTGGCTGCCTTCCATATACGCCCCAACTGGGAACCGAACCTGCAACCCAGGCATGTGGCCTGACCGAGAGACCTTTTGGTTTGCAGGATGATGCCAGACCCACTGAACCACACCGCTGGGGCAAGAGGGTCCTATTAACATCTGTGTGCCCTCCCAGCCCTGTTCAGTCTGATCCTGCCCTAAGGAAGCCACAGACTAGAGCTCAGACATAGTCCATGAACCACTGTTTGTAATGGCAGAACAACTGGCTGTCCATCCACAGGGGATGGAGCAAAAACTCATGGGACTTCTCCACAATGGAAATCTCTGCGGCCATTGCCAAGAACAAAGTAGCCCCTCAGAGCGGCGATTTTCAACCTTTTTCATCTCATGGCACATAAACTAATTACTTAAATTCTGCAACACACCAAAAAATGTATTCCTTGTTGATCCGACAAAAAAATAAGTATAATTTTGATTCATTCACATAGGATGGCTATTGTTGTGTTGGCTGTTGTCATGTTTTTATTTGACAATCTAAGGGAAAAGAGGTCAGTGCCCCTGACTGAATAGTCAGGTACTGCCTGTTTTAAAAATTCTGCGGCACACCGGTTGAAAATTGCTGCCGTGGAGGACAATATCTAAGAGATGTCATTAAGTGAAGAAAGCAAGAACAAAAGACATGTTTCAAATGAGCCCATTTGGTTGTTTTAAAATGTGTAGCAGGATCTTAATTTGATTGATTGACTGATTACTGTTATGACAGCATCTTTTCTCAGGGAGGTAAAATTCACAAAACATAAAATTAACCATTGTCAAGTGAAAACTCAGGGGCCTGTAGCACATCACAGTGTTGTGTGACCAACACTCCTCTCTGGCTCCACAACATTCTCGTGACCCAAAGAAAGCCCCCTTCCCATTAAATGGTCACTCCCCACGCCCCTCTCCTCCGGCCCCTGGCAACCACTGATCTGCTTTCTGTCTCCATGGATTAACTTACTCTGGATATGTCACTTAAATGGGATCATACAATATGTGACCTTTTATGTCTGGCTTCTTTCACTTAGCATCATGTTCTCAAGGCTCATTCATGTTGTAGTAGGTATCAGAATTTCATTCTTTTTTAATAGCTGAATGATAATATCCCACTGTCTTGGTAAAGTACATTTTGTTTGTCCATTTACCAACTGATGGACATGTGGGTGATTGCCAACTTGACTAGAATGAACAGTGCTGCTATGAATGTTTGTTTGAGTACCTGTTTTCAGCTCTTCTGGGTACACAGTGAGGAGTGGAAATGCTGGGTCTTACATGAACTCTATGGTTAACTTGTTGAGGAACTGCCAGACTGCTTTGCACGGCAACCGTATCATTTTCTGTTCCCACTAGGAACATACAAAATTTTCAGTTCTTCCATGTCCTCGCCAATACCTTTTATTTTATTTCCCTTTTTGTTGTAGCCATCCTAATAAGTGTGAAATGATATTTCTTTATAGTTTTGATCTGCATTTCCCTAACAACTAATGACGTTGAGCATCTTTTCAGGTGCTTGTTGGCCATTTGTATAGCTTCTTTGGAGAAGTGTCTATTCAGGTCTTTTGCCCGGTTTTAAATTGGGTCATTTGCCGTTTTGTTGTTGAGTTGTAAGAGCTCTCCATTTGGTTTTGTAAGTATATGCACGTTTGTGTGTCCACTTATCCAACATATTCATAAATGTTTACTGAGCACCTACCACATGCCAGCCACTGGACAGTAGTGGACAAAACAGACAAAAATGCTTGCCTATAGGGAGCTTCTAGTCTAACAGGGGAGACTAAAAATTAAGAAGCAAATAAATAAAACAAAATCTACTCAGATCACAGTGAGTATTAAGAAGAAAATAAGGGAAGGTGAAGGGAAGGCAGGAGAGAGGGACTTCTTTCCTCCAAGTGGCCAAGGGAGGCCTCTCTCTCAGGGGGGACATCTGGGCGGAGATGGAGAGGCAACAAAGAGCCGGCCTTGTACAGACCTGGGAGAGAGGCTCCAGGCAGCGAGAACAGCTGGTGCAAAGGCCCTGAGGCCAAATGAGCTTGGCGTGTTCAAGGAGCAGGGAGAAGGCCAGTGCAGCTGGAGCAGAGTGAGTGCAGGGGAGAGAGATGTGTCAATAAAATCAGACATGTGGACAGGGGTTGGAGCATGTCTAAACGCTGGACGCACCGATCCATAGGGGCAATTTCTGGGGACCTTCCCTTTCTACTTTCCATACTTCTCTTGTGTTTGGTTTTTATAAAAAGCACACATTTCTTTTGTGAGAAAAATTAATATAAAAAGCAATGCATGCCCCAAAATAAAAAATTTAATATAGAAATGCATAAAGAATAGAATTAAAATAAAAATTACCCATATGGCCAGCCCCTAGAGACAAGCCTGCAGTAGGGAACTTGTTTCTCTTCAGAAAAGACAATTTTGCACCAAGAAGCCCATCCTCAGGCCACTGCAGGGTCCCCCGAGCCTGTCCCAAAGGCGCTCTCAGGAAACGCACAGCTCTCACATATGAAAGCACTCACAGTGCACGCGACCTGTGGCCCAGCCTTCCTGCGGGCAGAAGCGCTCCCTAGGGAAGGCACTAGATACTCGGGCAATGTAGAACTGTAACAAGTGTGATGGCTGCATCACCATTTGTAATTGGGAAAAGAGGGAAACAGCCTACGTGCCCATTAAAGGTGGGGGGGGGGGCGGGGAGGGTTTTGAAGAAAACACGGGACATCCATACAATGGGATTTTAATGCTCTTACAATGAAAATGTGGATCAACAGTTATTGGCAAGAAATGATCTTCTGGTTATATTAGTAAGCAAATAAATGGTTTTAAAACCATATGTATGGATGGCCCCATTTTGCAATATATTTTTGTATATATATGTACATATAGTATATATTTGTGTATTTTTAAGCATACATGTGTATGCTTAAAAATAGACCACAAAAATATACACCAATATGTTAACAGTTGTTATTTTTCTGTAGGAATGACAAATGATATTTTTATTTTTCAATATCTGATTTTCTCCACAAGAAGTAGATCTTACTTTGTACTTTTTAAAACTAAAACCAAAATAACATGCCAGCCCAGTCCCACCTGGGGACCTTTGCCCTGCAGTACCCTTCACCTGGAATACTCTTCCCCTGCTGTCTTCCACTTTCAAGTCTTTGCTCAAATGTCACTTTCTCCAGGAGCCTTCCCTCACCACTCTATTTAAAACTGCCACCACACACCTCTCTCTTCCCATGCTGTATTCCCCTCCTTTATTCCATAGAACTTTTCAACCTCTAACCTGATACGTAATTTGCATATTTATTATATTTACCATCTGTAATTTCCTCCCCTCTCCCTGAGTCTCCAGTCAGAAGGTGAGCTCCAGGAGGACAAGGATTTTTGTCTGTTTTGTTCCCTGTTGATTCTCAGAACCTAGAACTGAGGTTGGAGCATATTAGAAGTGCAATAAATATTTGAGGAATGGATGCAAGGATGGGTGGATGGAAAGAAGGATGGAATATAAACAAGCAAATGGTTTTCCTGTACAAAGACCTCCATCCTCGCCTTTCTGATTTTCCAAAGTGATGTGGATGGGATGGATCTGGCAGGCCGTTGAGGGACAGGTGGCAGAAAAGATGTCCCTCTCCCTTTTCAGATTTCTCCTCCCTTCATTTGCAAGCGAAAAGACAGCTGTGCGGAGCCCTAAAGCAGCATCGCCCCCTTCTGGGAAGTTTGAAGAACTGCAGTGTTCAGCTGTGGCCGCCTGTAACATTTCTAACTGTTAAACCAAGGAATTTGAAAAGGAACCAAGTAGAAAGGTTATTGAGAGTGAGGCCCCATGTTTTTCTCTGCACAACCAGATAAATCTATGGAGGCCTCTTCTGGCTGGAAGAGGAGCTGAGAAGGAAACGGGGCCCAGTCTCTCACACGCGGGGTCCTGAGTCCGCCTGTCCCAGTGGGTGGATTTCTCCTGTTGCGAAGTTTGGCCAAGACTGACCTGGATGGAAATCAGGTGGCTGCAGTTCAGAGTCCACTCTCCAGGGATCTTTTATGGAACTTCTGGCTTCCCTGGGGTCAGTCCAGGTCTAGGGTATTTCTCAGGTTTTGTGTTTTTTGTCACCCCCCAAAAGAAAATTTCCAACCCAGTTTTTACCGAGACTTTTAAACGAATGTGCAAGTTCAGTTACACAAAGTGGAAATGGATTGGCTGCGCCAGGTTTGTTCATTGACTCAGCATTTTTACTGAGCAGTCACTGTTTGTCAGGCACAGTTCCAGGTGCTGGGGATACGGCAGAGAAAAGGACAGACAAAAATCTCAGCCTTCATGGAGCTGATATTCTAGTGTGGGGGACAGATGCGTAACAGAAGTAAATTCAAATACATATCTAATTTAAAACTGTGCTACGTGCTCTGAGGGAGAAGAACAGGGTGTTGTGAAAAAGAGCAACAGGGGTAGACTTCAGTTTTGAGAAGACCATCCGAGGACATGTTTAAATTTGAATTTTTTCTCCCAGTGGCCAGGGGAGTGTGGAGGGGAGGGAGGAAACTTCCAGGTTTTCAGCCTTGGCAAAGTATCTACCCAGAGAGGAATAATCTGTCCACTTTACTAAACATTTGCTGTGGGGAATGGTATATGCAGCATAGTGTTCTACAGTCACAGTCCTGGGTTCATATCCTGGCTCTGCCTTCTTCATTGGTGTCCCCTTCCTTGTCCCATGATACAGTGTAAGGATCTAACGAGATAATACAGGTGAAACAATTGATAGATGCCTGGCAAGTAGTCAGTGCTCAATAGATGCTAATTATTAAAGGCTCCAAGTTCTGAAACTGAGAAACTATTTAACTAGACTTGCTCTTTGACTACAGAAACATTTTGTGGCTGAACATTTTGTACGGCACTACATACTTTGGGGAAATATGACTTCAGCAACACTGCGGGGGGGGGACAAGTACCCACTATTTGTTGCCTGCCCCAAATCTATTTGCCATCTTTTTCTTGCTAACAGAACTCTGTTCAGAATTTGGCTAAAAAGCCTTTTATCTCAAAGAAGATAGGCCAGGCTTGGTCTAAACAAGGGTATCTCACTTTGTAATGGCCAATGAAATGTTTGAGGAATCTCCTGGGGCTTCTGGGAAAGATGTTTTTGTCCCTGATAAGAAGATGTGCTCCTCAAAAAGTTAAAAAATAGAACTACCATAATACCCAGCAATTCCACTTCTGGGTATCTATCTGGAGAAATCCAAAACACTAGTTCAAAAGGATATAGGCACCTCTATATTCACTACAGCATTATTTACAATAGCCAAGGTATGGAAGCAACCTAAGTATTCACTGATAAACAAATGGATAAAGATGTGGTACGTCTATATAATGGAATATCACTCAGCCATAAAAAAGAATGAAATCTTAGCATTTGCAACAGCGTGGATGAGCCTAGAGGGCATTATGCTAAGTAAAATAAATCAGACAGGAAAAGACAAATACCTCACGATTTTGCTTATATGTGGAATCTAAAAAACAAAATAGTTGGACAAATGAAACAAAAAAACTTATAGATACAGAGAGCAACCGATAGTTGCCAGAAGGGAGGGGGAGTGCGGGATGGAAGAAAAAGGTGAAACTGATTAAATACAAACGGCCAGTTACAGAAATGGTCACGAGACACAAAGGACAGCACAGGGAACCCAGTCACAACACCGTGATAGCAATGCACGGTGTCAGATGGGAACTAGACTCGCTGCGGTGAGCCCTCCACAAGGTATATAAGTGTCTAATCAGTATATTGTATGTCAACTGTAACTGAAAAATAAATGCAAAAAAAAGTACTGTACTTCGCCATGTATTATGCACAACTTTTGCCCAAATTTTTTAGGGAAAAATAAGGGTGCGCATTATACATGGGTAGTACCTGAAATATCTTGTATCTGTTCTTGAGTTTTGTAATTATTTACTGCATAAAATTTCTTATACCATAGTATGTTCAAAATTAATGCTAATATTCCTTTATAATGTAAAAAACAAGTATTTAAATATAAATAAATATATCATTGAATTAACAAATCAAAATGAAAGTTTTTTTCCTGAAAGTTTAGGCCAAATACACAGGTGTGCATCATACACGCAAAACACAGTAGATGTGTGTGTAAAGACACACTTCCCCTGCCCCACCCCCACCCCAGGACACTTGGACCTGCAGACGCCATCTTGGGGGCACAAGGAGGAGTCAGTAGAATCACAAAACGACATGAGGATCCCTGATCGTGTCCAGCTGCTGAACAGCCTGAGAACTGTGCTATTCCCAAGTTCCTTGTTATGAGAGAAAAATAATCTCCCATTGGTTTAGGCAGCTACTAACGGATTTCTGTCAACTGCAGCCCAAAGAGTTCCTTACTGATCCAGGGGTCCCAGCTCCCTGTTCAGAATTTAGATGAGCCTTGCCTTCCCCGTCTGTGTTAACATCCACTTGTTTGCCCTGAGCACAGTCTCTGGGCGTGGCACCAGGCAGAACCACCCCTTCCCCTGCTGCTCCCTTTGTAAAAGCACAGCTCACCTCAGAGGCCCTTGTTGGCCTCTCACCTTCATTCCAGATCAGATCCCGTGATCCACCCCTCTTTGTCTTTCTCATTTCACCAGTCTATTTTTGTTCTTTGTAAAATGCCCTGGCCCTTGGCCAGGATACAGAGGTATTAGTACATGCTCTCCCTTAATCCCTCCAGCTCCTGTTCCTTTGTCTAAAGTCACGCAGGAGAACAGGGCAAATGTAGCTTTTTCTGTCTGCCTTTTCCTGGGGAAATGAGACTGCTCCATCATGTGTCCCAACCCCTAAATTCTCTTCTATTCTCCTCACCACACATGGCCCTGGAACTTTCTTTCTGTCTCAGATCTCAGAGGACCCCTACAAAGGAGGAATAGCAAATATATGGCACATGGCATGCACGCACCACTAGCTGATCCACTGTCCATGGCAGACATTGCTAATCAACCACAGCCCATTTGGGGCTGCAGGGGAGATGAGCTACATCCTTGACCTCTCACAAGGTTGGGGGAGAGGATAAAGAGTGTCATCCACACTCAACTCAAGATTTCTTTGAGGCCTATCACCCTGATGCTCCCTTACTCAGCCAGAGGGGGCCCAACCTAAAGCCTTGGACAGGCAGAGGTAGGTGTGAGGAGCAGTGACTTCAGCCCCCCGAGACACAGCACTGGAAGTTTGCCCAGGCTTTTCCCACCTGTGTTCTGGACTCACTTTGGGACCATCCTCGGTCCTTTTTAAATGAAGTTCCATGAAACAAGCCTACAGCAATCGTCTACTATGTGCCAGGACTGAGAGCCCTAAAAGGGTGAATGAATCCTGGCCTCTGTCCTGGCAGGTGACAAGGCAATAAGGCAGAGTGCAGTGAATGCTGCAATAGAGCATCATTCAGCCATTCAACAAGTATTTACTGAGTGCCTACTACGTGCTAGGCACGGTGCTGGGTGCTGGGGAAGATGGTGAGCGAGCAGGCCACAGTCTCTGCCCCGTGGCACTACAGTCAAGCAGGAGTCAGATGCTCATCAAATCATCAGACAATAAAGGGAAAATGGGGCTGTGGTGAGTGAGGGGGAGGAGCCAGGTGCTAGAGACCTTCCTCTAAGAAGCTGGGGAGCAATCAACAAAAGTTAACTAGGCCAGTGGTTCTCCACTGGGGGTGATTTCACACACCCAGGGAACATGTGGCAATGCCTAGAGACATTTTTGATTGTCATGACTGAGTGGCATTTAGTGGGAAGAGGCCAGGGATGCTATTCAACATCCTCCAATGCACAGGTCTGCCACCCCACAAGGAATTATCTGGCCCCAAATGCCAATAGTGTTGATGACCTCACTTTTTACCACCCCACCCCCAATCATGTCTGAGAGGTCAAGGATGTCAGTTCATCTCTCCTGCCCACTCCAACTGAGCATGGCCATCGTGATTGATTAGCAATGCCTGCCATGGACAGTGGGTTGGGGAGTGTTGCGTGCATGCCAGGTGCCATGTATGTGCTATTCCTCCCTTAAAGGGGTCCTCTGAGATCTGATGTAAGAACAAAGTTCTAGGGCCATGTATGGTGACACTGAGAAACCCAGACCTAGATAAAGAGGGGAAGGAAGAAGGGTCCAGATGATGGAAGAGCTTTTATCGTAGAAAAGTGAGCAGCCATTTAAAAGCATGGGTGATGACAACTGGCTTTGAAAAGGTCTCTCTGGCTGCCATGGGCCAAAAGACCATAGAGGGCCAAGGACTGGAAGCAAGAGACACCTGGGGAGGCTGTTGGAGCCACCCAGGTGGGTGGCCACAGAGATGTGATCAGGACAGCTGTGTGCTCCCTGCAGGCCTGCACTGAGAGAGGACAGAAGACTCAACATGAATTCCAGGGACAGGTTCTGAATTTTGGTTACCATTTGGGGCTGGACATTCTAAATACTGAAGTAAGACTGTACTTGGGACTAAATGACCATCGAGTGAGCAGAGAAGCCACAAGCAAAAACGTCTTGGCTTTTCCTCCAGCAGCAGGCACAGATGATCCAGGAGACAGGATTTATGAAGATAGTGAAAGGCAAAAGCAAAACTACATTTTGCTCAGTGTTACCTCAATCCAGCCACACAGCATCCCCCATGACGCTGGTATTCTTACCCAACCCATTTCACAGGTGAGAAAAGGCAGGTTCAACAAGAAAAGGCCACTTGCCCTCTGTCATCAGCTAGCAGTCGACAGCAGTGGCATTCTATCCCAGACCTGCCTCCAAATTTCCCTCCTTCCCAAGGCCAGGCCAGGAGACACCAGCAGGAAGGGCAAAGGGTGCCCAGTGGGCTTCAGCACTCCAGACCGTCTCCGACTCTTTGCTGGCAGGGACCCCATCTCTCCCTTCACAGTGACACTTCTCTAGGACAGCGGTTCTCCACTGGGGATGATGTCCCCCTCCAGGGCACAGTTGGCAGTATCTGGAGACATCTTTGGTGGGGGAGACGGGTTGCTACTGGCACCTACTGGGTAGAAACATAGTGCTCAACATCCTAGAAGGCCTAGGACAACCCCTGGCCCCATAACAAAGAATGACCTGGCCCAAAATGTCAACAGGTCTGAGGCTGCAACTCCTGCTCCAGGACCACAGCCCCAGAAACACCAGCACCTGAGCCAGGAAGGGGGAGGGGGCCAGGCCCTGCAGTGTGGTATGTTAGCTGAAGACATGCTGAAAGATCCTTCACCTGAGAACCTCAGGTCAGATGACTAATGAGTTGGGAGGGAGACCTTTACGCAGCTCCAGAGCAGGGCATTAGTGACAGGTTCAGCTGTCAGGATGCCTTGTCTCAGCAAAGGGGCGCCCACAGACGGGCAGAGGAGAGTGCGGACAAGCTGGTGGGGGGAGGCCAGGGCAGCAGCTGTTGCTGGAATGGGAGCCTCACCAAGAAGAACAATGTCCCCAGAATGCCAGGCGCACCATGGTGACAGCTGAGCCTGCGGGGGTTGGGGGGGCAGGCAGGCGGGCATGTGAAGGGCATTGGGGAAGGATGGAGCTGTCTGGGTGCTTCTGCCCCCCACACAGGCAAAGCAGAACATCCAGAGCTAAAAATATCAGGAACAAAAAGGCCACGAAAGGGTTGCCTGTCTGCATGGGGCTGGATCGGACCCCTGGGGCTCCCTGGGAGTGGCGAGAGCTGGGGTCCAGGTCCCTGAGCCCTGGAACCCGATACCAGGGTGCGGAAACCTTCATGCAGTGGTGGAGCCTGATGTTCTGGGTTCAAGTCCGACAGGCACTGGCAGTGGGGCCCTACAGATTGACTGCCCTTCTGAGCCTCAGTGTCCTCACCTGAAAAATGGGTCTAATATTAATACTGGTTCCTTTCTCACCATGTTGTGAGGATGAAATAGATGATAGGCTAAGCACTCAGCACAGTGCCTGTCACACAGGAATCTCTAGATAAGTGGGACAGTGATGATGTGATTTCTTTGGGGACCTCAGCTGGGTGAGCTCACAGAGTGGCAGCTGGGTGACAGCCACAGCAAGCAGGTAGACTGTCCCCAGTGCTCATTACCTTCCCCCAGATATCTGGCACAAGCCTTAATATCCCCTCCCAGACGAGTTAGCTTGTGTGCATCCTTCCTCTGCCATGAAGGGATCACTGAAGGCAGGGACATGTCCACAAATGAAAAGTATCGAGCAAGGGTCACAGGGCATCTTCCCAGGAGCTCTGCCTGAGCAACCTGGAGGGTGAGGCAGGGCCGGAGCAGGAAATGAGGCTGCAAAGGTCATTAATAATAACAATATACACACACGTGCACATGTGTGTACATATGCACACTTGAACTTGTGGCGTGGGTGCTCTGTGGCTGGCACTGCACAAAGCCACCCACACACACCACATGATTAGCACATGGAGGGTGCTGGGAACAGTGACTGGTGCACAATAAGTGTTAGCTGCTGCCATTAGTGTCGCAATTGTCTAGGGTTCCTTTAAAGACAATCTCCTAAGGTCAGCCCTATTGTTCCCCCCATTTATCAAGTAAAAAATCGAAGGTTTAGGGTGGTTAAGTCACTTGTCTGGTCCCTGGGGACCCGCAGTCCAGGAAGTAGTGGAGCTGACCTGGCAGCCAGCTTTCAATCACTGTGCCATTCTGGCGGGCCAGGGTCAAGGGGCCAAAGATCTTAACTGCCAAGCGGAGAAGACGAGATTTTCCGAGGCAGTGGGGAACCCCTGAGTGTTCTGGAACATTACATGGGTCATCATCGGAGCTGGGTATTGGGGAAAGTATTTGGAGCATATTGGAGGCAAGAGAGGAGAGACCCCAGACCACTCGGGAGCTGCTACCATAAGCCAGATATGGGGCAGGACAGGGCAGGGCAGGGAGGAAAGGATTTGCAAGACATTTTAGAGGCAGAATAGACAGATTTTGTCACCAATGGCGCAGAATGAAGATGGCTGAGGATTTTGATCTGGGTGCCTGAGAGGGTCATGAAGTCATTAACAGGAAAAAAGGGTGAGGGAAAGGAAAGAAAATGAATTCGTATTTGACCACGCGGCCTCTTTTACCCCTGTCCCCCAGGACACGGGTGACAGCCAGCACTCTGGAACAGGCTGACGCTGACTGAACACTTACTGTGCGCCCAGCGGTGCTCTAGCACCTCACACGCATTAGTGAACTCATCCGACCGTCACAGGAACCACTGCTGTCCCCATCTCACAGACGAGGAAATAGAGGTGCGGGTTTTTGTAAGTTTTGCTAATGTCGCTCGGCCGAGCTGAACTTGGTATACAGTGGGTGCCCTATCAAGGTGGCCGACCCATCTACCCTGGGTACAAGGCCTGGTCCCCTGACTGGAGGAACTGCCTTCCCCACTTGGCAGCTCTTGCTGACACCTGGGCACCCTGACACAGGGAGATAGGCACTATCGCTTGATGACAGGGTCTATCAGCCATCCTGGCTTGGGGCTGGCAGGGTCTGGTATGCCTTTGTTCTGTGGGAGAGGGCTGACTTCCCATCCTCCTTAAAGGGGCGTTACACCCCAAGGCAAACAGACCTGCTAAGGCAGTTACTTCCAATGGTGTCATAGTGAACACCTCTACACACTTTCCCAAGTATGAATGTTACTAAGTTAACTTCCAATTTACTGATGCCAGTCGTGGACTCATTTGACCTACTGAAGAATTTTATAAAACGGCCATACAGAGAAGGGTTTCCTTTCTACCTTACGAGACAGGATACGATGACTTTGACTTGAATTCGGGGAACTGAAGAGGAAAAAGTATCTGCAAAGGAATTTTTAAAATGCCTCCAACTGAAGCTGGATAAAAACCTCTAAAAACCCCCAAAACTGAAAAGATGTGGATTCCCACTTCCTCGTATGAAATGAAAGATAAAAACAGTTTGAAATGGCCAAACCAGCACAAGACCTTCCCACAATGTCCTGATCTTCTCACTCACGGTGACTATGTTACTCCTTTGTAAAAATGTATCTAATCCTTTCCGAAAAAAGATTTTGGGGGTTTTTGTCTTGTTCTTGGCCCCCCGCTCAGCTGGTGCTCTAAGCATGTATGAGCCATGCCCACTGTGAGAGCTAGCTCTGCCACCAGCCTCCCACTCGGCCAGAGATGAGAACACGCATCCCATCCTCATCAGTGAGGTGAGGGCTCAGGACACCTCGAAAGGTCTACAGGTGCATCAGTTGTGGAGTATTAAGGCCCAGGTGGCCGGTGTGTGTGAGTGTGAGTAATGATGCCATTACTGTGAAAAAGTGCATCTTTACATACATGTATGTATGCATGTGGTATGGCAGTCACGTGAAAACAAGGCACATTTTTATGGACAAATAGAGGGGGAGGAGTGAGAAAATGAAATGTAGTATCCTGAATTAGATCCTGGACCAGAAACAAAGACAATAGTGGGGAAAAACAAGACCGAAACCCAGATCACGTCTGGACGTCAGTCAATAGTAATGTACCAACGTTCATCCCTTAGTTTTGCCCAATGTCCCACAGTAACGTCAGATGTTAACACTGGGGGGGTGGGACTGGGTGCGGGGTATACGAGAACTTTACAACTTTTCTGTAAATTCTAAAATTAAAATTTTATTTTTAAAAAGTCTGGAAGGAATTTTATAAAGTTCCTGAATGGCAAACTCATCTACGGGCTATGGGAAATCTGGTCCCTGTGGGGGCTGCTGATGGGAACGGGCCGCCACGGGAAGCTCTGGGAGCTGGAGTGCCCTGCGTCTCACTTCGGGGGTGGTGACAGGGTGTGTGCACACGTAAAAGCCCACCACACCGGGCACTTCAGAGCTGTGCGCCTCACTACAGGTGTAGCTCCATTATTGTTTTTAAAGCACAAAGAATAAAATCTCTAGTCAAGATTTCACACCAAATCACAAACACTGGTGTCCTCAGGGGAGGGTTTGGCCAAAGTGACAGAAAGGACCTTTCCATCCGCAAACTATTTCTGTAACGTTTTAACTGTTTTACAGTGAGAAGGCATTCCCACTCACACTGCGTTAACTGTACTTCTCACAGACATGGAACAGGCACGCACAGGAGGGCGCAGATCACAGAAGCACGGCTGGGTGAATCTCCCCATCGGGCAGCCAGCACCCAGGCCCAGATCCAATGCCAGTGCCCCCCAATTACTCCTCGTGTTCCTCAAATTCCAATTTAACTGGCATTCTGTACACAGCATACTTTTTCTTTTCTTTTTTTGCTAAGACTGACAACCCACTGCTCATGGCCCCTCTTGTCTACTTCCTTCCACGGTCCTAACAGCCAGCTTCGCCCTTGCCAGTTCATCCACATACCTTTGTGAGCTTGAAAATGTTAAGTTTACTTTGGAATAATACCAGGAGCAGTGATCTGCAAAGCGGGAATCGAAGGCGTACAGAAATGCGAACGTCCCTTACCTGCCTCCTGTCCTTCCAAGCCCTCCTTCCGCTGCACTGAAAACGGTGGACTCGCAAAGGCGTTGCATCCACGTTGACTCCCAGACGCTCCGGGCAGGCTCCACGTGGCGGGTGGAGAGGGGCTCGGCCCGGATCGAGGATTCCCCTCCGCTTGGTTAGGCCACATTTTCCAGGCCCGAGAAAAAGTAACTTCCTGGTCCCAAGTTGGCGGGTGGTGAGGGGGTGTTCTGAGGTCTAACAGTCCAGCACCCAAAAACAATCCCAGTGGCGGACATTTATCCCCTGCTCACAACGCGTTTATCCGATGTCATCCTCCGCACACCACCCCCAGGTGAGTGCAGTTCCATCCCCACGTTACAGACGAAGCAACCGAACGCACCTGCCTGAGGCCACACAGCTGGCCTGGCTTCGCACCTCGGTTTATCGGATTCCCACACCCCGGGCGGCCACGCCAGGTCATTTTGAGGAGAATCAAGAGGAAACATCCCTGCTGTCCTCCAGCTGGCGGAGCAGGGGCACCTGGGGGGGCTCGGCTCTGTGGGCCGCAGCCCTCTTCTCTGCCTCCTTGCTTCGGGGGTGACCAAGGGAGAGTCTGAGGCCGGTCAGAGTTCCTCCACTGGAGCCATATTTTCTGCCAGGCCGTGCGACAGGTGGCCTCTCGGTCCCGGAGTCCGTGAAGTTTACCTGGACAGGGACCGCGGTGTGTGTTTCTTCCCCACCCACCCAGCGTGGGGGTCCCGCAGGTTTCCTTCTCTCCTTGGCTGAAGGAGATGTTCTTGTGTAACAGCTGGCCCTGCAACGAGCCGTGTTTGAAGGCAGAGGTCCACTTATACCCGGGTTCTTCCCCCCAACATACAGTCGGCCCTTTATACCCGGGGGTTTCGCATCCGGGGATTCACCCCAGCGAGGCTGCGAAACGTGCCTTCGCATTGGCAGCCGCAGATTCCCACCCGCGGGGGCAAGCGCCCGCGCCACCTGCAGCTTGTCGAATCTGCGGATGCGGATGCCAAGGGCCGGCTGCAGGGTCAGAAGTTACACACGGATTCCCTGCGGGGCTGGCTGGCATCCCGCACCTCGCGTTGTTCAGGGGCCAGCTTGTACTTGCTTACGTTTGGCCTCTCCCTCTGAACCGTTTAACATCTTGCCTCTCTTGGTGATTTTGCTCCGAGGTATTATTCCCTGCACATCGTTTTCCCGGCCACTACGTAGACTGCAGAAGGGACCACCCTTTTTGGCAATCTATCTCCTTAATTTTTTGTTCACTAAACAGGTATTAAAATCCAGTAAGTCATTTTTGGGTTTCACTTGTCTCTCCCCTAAGTTTTGTTTGTTTTTCTCTTTTTTAGAGGAAAGAACCCTGGGCCCAGCACCCACACCCCCTAAACAAGGCCACAGCTTGATGCCAAGCCTTGAGTTCTCACTCCCTGGATCCCAAGGCTGCCTGCAGGCTGGAGGAGGAAAAAGATCCTGGGAGAGGGAGAAATGACTACAACACCTTGTATTCTGACAGCAAGCTGCCTTTTCCGAGACTAAGGAGGAGCCCTTGGAAGCAAATGGGCCTCAGATCCACTCCCAGTTCCACCGCTGCCTGACGCCTCAGTTTCCTCATCTGTGAAATGGGAACACAGAGGAGGAGGTGGTCCCTACCCTACACGGGTGGTTGGAAAATTCAATACAAGCCTAAGACATATGTTCTTGGTGACTGGTACATAGTAAGTGCTCAGTAAGAGTTATTTCTTCAATCAAGCAACAAGTGTTTGTGAAGCTATTGCCTTGAGCCGATCATGGGCTGGAAACAAAAGAAATAAGTGAATTCCATAGTATATCAGGGGTGAGACATGCTGTGGAGAAAAAGAGAAGGGGGCTGGAGTGCGGGGCTCAAATGGCTGCTTTAGTAGGGGGGGCAGGACAGCTCACTGAGAAAGTGACCTTGGAGCAAAGATCTGAAGGAAGGGAAGGGTGTCAGGTGGAAAAGCATTCCAGGTAGAGGGAACTGCTGGTGCAGAGGCCCTGAGACAGGGCCTGTGCCTGATAACGTCAGAGAATTTTAAGTCCCCTCTCCCTGCCATTTTCTCTCTCAAAATTGACAAGCACAAGTGACTCCCGCCCAAGTGCTGCTGACAGTATCTCTCGCCGCGACCCCGCCGCCTGTCTCTTTAACCTTGAATGCCTTTTTGGGTTCTCAAGTGTCACCAGGTGGTGAGTGAGCTGCCCTTACTTCAGAAGAATGGCATGGGTGGGGGTTGGGGGGGCCTTAGGTGGTGTCCGCCCCACCTATTACTGCCAAAAGTGGTCATGGGGTTATTTTTAAACATGGGGAGGAAGTATTTATTGTTCCGGCCCCAGAGGGTGGGCAGCCTGTGTGATTGTTCTAGGGAACCCAGTGCTGAGTCCTTTCCACCATGGTGAGTAGCAAGGGCTTCGGGAGGGGAGTGATGCTCAGTGGGCGAGAAGGGGATGCCACCGACCAGCAAAGGACCAAAGGGGAGCCAGGGGAGGTGGCTTTCCAGGACCCCAGGCCCTGGTGGAAAAAGCACTGCTTGCTGTGTGTGCACCAAGGAACCCCAATCAATGCCCTGATAAGCCACAAATAACAGCAGCTCCCGGGGACTTGCAAAAACAAAATAAGAGAGTTGGCTTTTTTATGGCTTGTCTACTGACCTCTGGAGGAATCAATAACTCCCAGGGCTGGCAAAATGGGATTGAACGCTTTTAAGGATCAAATTGTAATTCTTTTCTCTTGTTCAGGCAGCTGGGGAAAAGATCTTTTTGTTTTCACCTTTTGAACTTGCAAAATTAAAATCTTTCTCCATGTGTTGTTTGGTTAGGTATTCCCCTCCCGAAGCAGGAAGCCCCCCAATTAGGGGCAGCATAGGAGAGGGGTTAGGGGCACAGACTCTGGAGCCAGACTGCCCAAGTTTAACTCCAGCTCTGCTTTTTTTGGTGACTGTGTGACCTTGGGCAAGTGACCCAACCTCTCTGAGACTCAGTTGCCTTCCCAGTAAAATGGTGCAGGAACAATAGCATCTACTCGGCAGAGCAGTTGTGAGGAGTAAGCGAAATAATGTATGTGCAGTGTTTAAGCATTATGCTGTAACTATTTAAAGTCAGAGAGAAGAGTGGGGGGAAATGTGAACTTGCTCTTCTCCGCAGTTTGCATGGTGCAAGGCCAGAACATTTAGAGAGATTTCACTGCCATTTGGATCAAGGGAAAATCATGTGTAGGGGTGGGGGAGCTATAACACCCTGAAAAAGTGTCATTTCATCTCTGCATTCCTCATGGTTTAGTGAGCCTGACTCCCCCCGCCCCAACCAATCAATTCTCCTTCTGTGCATTGCTGAACATTTTTTGAAGTGCATCAGAGCAAAAGCAGCTGGACCTGGCCAGGGCTGATCTGAAAGGGTGGCCTCCATCCTCAGAGACACATCTCCACCTCTCTGAGTTTTTAGAAGGAGTTGCTGCAAGATCCACAATCTCTTATGATCCACCAGAACCAGGGGGCCTTTGGGAAATGTCACCTGGTGTCTTTTTATCCCACCAGCATCATCATTTTGAGGAGAGTGTGGACACCATACCCCCATTTCACAGCTGGGCACAGCTGAGGCTCACCCAGAACAGAGATAGGGCCTGACCCCGTTTTCTCATTTCCAGCTTCTGACTCTTTTAATCGATGCTTTTTTCCCCCCTAAGGCACCCAAGAAAGCCAAGAAGAGAATAGAGGGTGCCAACTCCAACGTGTTCTCCATGTTTGAGCAGACCCAGATTCAGGAATTTAAGGAGGTGGGTGCAGCTGTGGAGTCATCGGCCTAGAGGCAGACTGCCTCCCTCCCCCCATTCGGGAGCACCTTCCCCTCTTCCGTGTTCCCTGCAGGGACCTTTTGCTTAGATGTCTTTATCCTCCAAACAACCCCAGATTCAGTCTGCATGTGGGTGTGACCCACTTCAAGAGATTATTTTTAATAAGTTTTGCTAGGCATTAAAGTAAAGCCATTTTTTTTTGTTGAAAATGTAGAAAAACTTTTCAGAAAAGCATAAAGAAAATACAAATGACCTGTAATTCTACCACCCAGAGATAGATTATCAGTTGACATTTTGGTATATACCCTTCAAATCATTTTTTGTTACATGTGGATATATTTCTTAATCAAAGTTACAACTTACTGCACATGCTGATTAGTGCCTGATATTTTTCTTTGAGCAATTCAGTAACAATATTCTCTATCATTTGTTTAAACCACTTCCTATGGTGGGATATTACATGTGTTTAGAATGTTTTACTTTTTTATAAATAACACATCTTTGCTTGTATCTCTGGTTATTTCCTTGGAGTAAAATCCTAAAAGCAGAATTGCTGGGTCAAAGGAATTTTTTTTAAAAGGAACTAAAAGCAACTAGAACCGCTAGTCCAAATTGTCCTCCAGAAATGAGGTGGGCACTCCTACTCCTACCGGCCCCAAGAGGAGAAAACCCTTTTCCCTACATCTCCGTCAACATTGGGAACTAATAGTCTAAAATATTATTTTCGCCAGTGTGGGAGATGAAAAGCAGTAACTCTTGGATCTCAAATTTTACAGTCTTAGATTCTTTAAAACCAGCGGGGTCTGAAATCCTATCACATTCTGCCGGACTGTGCCTTCTGAAGCAAACTAAGTACCAGTTAGGCAAAAGTGTGTCACCTCCTGAAGGTTTTCGAGGACACACAATTGATCCTCTTTCCAGCAGCCGTGACTGGCACACCCCGAGTCACCCACACTCCTCCCTGGCCCTTCAGAGGAAAGCATGCCAAGCTACCCTAGACGCCCGTGTGTTTGATAGCAAAGGGAAGCCATCAGGACTTCCAAATGGGACACGCGCACTTGCCCCATTTGTTCCCATTAACATTCAGATCACAGGAATGTCATGCCCCATAGGCCACCAGGGAAAGAGGAATTCCTGGGATGAAATGTCATATCTGAACCTGAAATAGTCACCTTCTCCCTCACCCCCTCCCAACCTCTGAGAAGAGATCAGCCCCTGGGGGTGTGGGCAGGAGCTGCAAATACTTTCAACAATCAGCTGCGACAGAGAACTCAGAAAATGTCGAGATGACACGTCGTTTGCAAAATGCCCGGGCATTCACAGAATACTTGGAGTCCCCCTGCCTGCTGGCTGGGGAAGATCACCAGCCCTCTCTTACAGATGATGTGGGCTGGCAAGTCGGGGAGCAGACATGAGACTCTAGTTTTTAACTTGTTTTTTTCAACAACAGCTTTATAGAAACATAATTCACATACCACAAATTTGCATTTTTTAAGTAAGGGTACAATTCAGTGGCTATTTAGAATGGTCACAGAGTTTTGTGACCATGATCCCCTATCTAATTTCAGAACATTTTCATCACCCTCAAAAGCAACCTCATGCCCTTTAGGGGTCACTTTCCCTCCTCCCCCAGCCCCTAGGGACCACGGATCTATTTTCTGTCTCTATGGATTTGCCTATTCTGGACATTTCATAGAAATCAAATCACACAATATGTGGCCTTTTGTGCCTGGCTTCTTTCACTTAGCATCCTGTTTCAAGGCTCACCTATACGGTAGCATATGTCATTGTTTCCTTCCTCGCTCTGGCTGAAGAGCATCCGCTGTAGAGAGGGACCACATTTTGTTTATCCGTCCCTCCACTGATGGACATGTGGGCTGTTTGCAGCTTGGGGCTCTAACAAATTATGCTGCAATGGACATTCATGTTCGGGTTTAGTGTGGACAGATGCTTTAATTCTCTTGACTAGAAACCTAGCAAATGAATTGCTGGATCACATGGTAACTCTATGCCTAACATTTTCAGGCACAGCCAGGCTGCTTTAAACCTTTGACTCTGGATCTAATGTCCTTCAGTATTCCTTGAAAATCCCACTCCCCCTACCCCATGGCCCAGCCTCTGGGGCTCCTCCCTGCAATTTCTCCCGTGCTGACCAGCCAACCACCTCCCTTTCACAGGCCTTCACCATCATGGACCAGAACAGGGATGGCTTCATCGACAAAAACGATCTGAGGGACACCTTTGCTGCTCTTGGTATGCTGCCCCCTCTAGGGCCGGGAGGTGGGACCATCGCAAAGGTGAAGAGCTTGTCACCTTCCCAAGAACAGCTCAGGCATAAGTGGCATTTAGGACAGATTTCAGAGGATAGCAAAGGGGGGGTTACTCTTTGAGTGTCTTCACATTTTTTTAGTAACTTTTTTGTGTGCGATCTGAATGCAGTGCTAACTCACAATAAAAAACCTGGAAAATTTAGAAAACGATAAAGAGGAAACATGACCCATTAGGCCACTCCTCACTGTTAGCATTTCAGCCTCCAAGTCTTTTCTAGGTAGGTGGGGGGGGGGGAGCTAATAACTGGGGCCATTCTATTTTGGAATCATTCCTTTTTTAAAAGATTTTTTTATCAATCAAACTGGCTAAGAGATTTTACTTTATTTGAGAGAAGGGAAGGGAGAGAGAATGAGAGGGGTAGATACACTGATGTGAGAGAGAAACATCTATTGGTTGCTTCTCACATGCGCCCCAACAGGGGACTGAACCTGCAACCCAAGCATGTGCCCAGACCAGGAATCAAACCCACAACCTTTCGGTTTGCAGAACAATGCCCAATCCACTGAGCCACACTGGCCAGGGCTGGAATCACTTTATTTTGGATCCAGCTCTTTAAAAGTTTTCTTCTCAACAGTGTGAGCATAGTACATGGAGCTTTTTCATAATATCCATGTCCAACGAGCCACCACTCACCTCCCCCCGCCACTCTCTGAACTCAGGGCCACCATGGACAGCGGCACAGGTAGCAGCCCCCCCCCCCCGCCCCCAGTTCTACAGAGCAGCCACTGTGGATTTTTATATTTAAAACATCAATTATCTTAAGAAGGGGAATCTTTTTCTAATTTGCACAAAGGTACCATATGGGCCTGTGGCAAGGGCTAGCGCAGGCAGGTGCACCACAACCCCCACAGCTGTGTGGTTTACAGCAGGTATAGCCTGAACAAGCACTCTCCAGTGATTCTGACCTATCTCTCCCACCTCCAGCTGGGAAGAGCTAATTTACAAGATGAACATTTGCCATTTGAGTAAAATGTTAAAATATCTGTATAAAATGTCCCAGGTTCTAAAGATGCTATCTTAAAAATAACTAACCCCTCCTCCATCAGAGTCTGGGTTGCTTCCAGTTGTCCATTATAAATGACACTGTCAGGAACATCTTCTCACGTGAATCTTTGGCCCACCCACTCGGTCTCTGATTATTCTCAGACTAGGTGCCCTGGAATGGAATTACAAAAGCAAATGCCAGTGTCCTAACAGCTGTTTCTGTCCCCGCCCGGGGACCCTGAGTGTGTGCTTCCTGTCCTAGGTCGTATGAACGTGCAAAATGATGAAATCGACGCCATGATAAAGGAAGCGCCAGGTCCCATTAACTTTACGGTGTTCCTAACAATGTTTGGGGAGAAACTTAAGGGTAAGTTTGTGTGCATCTGTGTGTCTGTCTGTCTGTCTGTTTTTAAGTGTCTTCATTTTGGGTATGAATTTAAGCACCAGGAGAATAGACAAGGATGGCCAGAAGAGGGAGGTGGAGTGACATTGGGGAAAGAAAAAAAGAAAAAAAAAACAGCAGCTAACACTGCTCCAAGCTCTACCCTGAGCCAGGCCTCACGCTAAGCATTTACGTGCACAACTTCATCTAATAGCACCTAGGAGGTAGGCTCGGTTCCCATCCCCTGTGTACAGATGGGGAACTGAGAGGCTCAGGGACAGAAAGTCGCGTAGCAAACAAGGGCTGGAGTCCGGATTCAAATCCCATTCCTTCTAAATCTAGATCCACATTTGAACTTGGGTTTTGCTCAAAAGTAATCAGATTCTCAGCCCACTCTTTTAAAATATCAGTGCTCAGAGGAAGGCAGGGTTTCAGCAGTATAGACTGGCTGTGGCCCCCCCAACCTGGGGGGAGGCTTGGATCCTGCCTCTTGGGGTAGACAGGTTCCCAGGCATGTTTCAACCTCGTTTTCTGTTTCAGGGGCAGACCCTGAGGAGACCATTCTCAACGCATTCAAAGTGTTTGACCCTGAAGGCAAAGGGGTGCTCAAGGCCGATTAGTGAGTGGGATCTGTGGGGGCGGACATGGGTGCTCCCTGCTCCCCTCCACCCGAGCACACCTGGCACCAACACTGCTGTCCTCTCTCTGCAGTGTTAAGGAGATGCTGACCACGCAGGCGGAGAGATTTTCCAAGGAGGAGGTAACAGGGCCCTTTGGGTGCTCTCTGCACCGCACCTCCCTTCCAGGGGCTGTGTCGCCCTCTTTTCTAAAATGCTCCTGACCCCACACTGGGAGAGAACCTGCTGTTGTTTTTACGGGCCTGTACCGCATTTCATTCTGTCAGTCACCCCGTGAGGCCAGAATGGGTGTGACTGTCGTTTATCGATGGAAAAACTGAGGCCCAGGGAAGTCAAGTCGCTTGCCTGAAAGGACCACACGGATGGTAACTGCAGGTCTGTCTGACTCCAGGTCTGCCTTCCCCACAATGCAGGGTGCCTGGTTCGAGCATCTGAGGGAGTAAAAGGGGCGTGCAGGGTACCAGGTACTGTCACGTAGGTTGCACCCTGCACAATTCTCCCAGATGCCGTTCTTGGAATATGCATCATAGAGTATGTATTTGTTGCAGTAGTTTTGCAGCAGATGGCAGTACAGTGTCTTTTATCATTTTTTGAAAATCAGAATATATGAGTTTTCTGACAGGTGGCAGTAATGTGCCTGGAAGAAGGGACCCTTGACAATTTGCCACAAGTCCTGGATGAACAACAGTCCTGTCATTGTTAATGTTTAAAACAGACCCTTCTCAGGCCTGATCCCATCAAGTTCCACATTTTACTCAAAATTTTATTTAGATTTTCTCTCCAAAACTTAAGCAGTTGAATGAGTCCGCCTTCACGTCCCACCAGCCTTGTGGCTTTGGACCAGCTCCTTGACTTCAGTGGGTCTCAATTTCCTCACCTGTAAAGCAAGGCCAGTAACAGAACCTACGTCATAGCACACTGTGGGGATTAAACAAGGCCATACGTGCAAAGTGCCGCCATGTGATAAGGACAGTGTTATCCTGTGTTAGCTATTAATAGTCTGTATATATTTTTTTAAATAATCAGTCATTATTTTTTAAATGTGGAAATCGCATTTAAAAAAAAAATCTAGATTTCTAGAATCAGATTCCCTCAGAGCCTGACCTCCTTGCCCACATGGCCACATTCAGCTGGCCCTCAGCAGCTGCCACTTCTGTAAGTGGCCCATGTGTCCCATTTAGCCACAGGCCCCACCAGGTCCACCTTATTCCCTCACAGCCTGTTTTAGCTGTCACAGCTTGTGTTCCCGGGAACATTCCTGCAAGGTGGCCCTTGGGCTCAGCCCCTGGGGAGGAAAGGCAAGGAAGCAGGAGGGCTCAAGGGAGATGCTGGCCTGAGAATCAGGCCCAAAGAACCTCCTGGTCAGCACTCCCTGGGGCTAGAACAGCCCATCTGAGAGGTCCCAAGTTCAGCCCCACACTGACCAGGTGGCTATGGGCTTCCCCAGGGAGGGCGTGACCTTGGGTCCTGCTGCTCTCTGCCATAGCTGGGTGACAAGGACTTCCTGGGGGGGATCTAGTAGCACACCTCCCTGACACGACCCCTTCATACCCCATCCCATATCCCCCTCCCTTCCCTTCCCATCATCCTCCGCACCTCTTGCTGGTTCATTTCAGATCGACCAGATGTTTGCCGCCTTCCCGCCTGATGTGACTGGCAACTTGGACTATAAGAACCTGGTGCACATCATCACCCATGGAGAAGAAAAGGACTAAAGGGAGGGGCTCACTGCTGGGCCAGGGCCTGTCTTTGTGGGGGGTGGTCCCTGCTCTCCTTACCCTCAGCCCAGAAAGGCCACCATCCCTACCCCTGTTCTCTTAGCCTTATGGCTGCCTCATACGTCTCCCTCCATCTTTCTTGCAGCCTGGGCGGCTCATCCGTGCCATGAGGCCACACACTCGCAGGGGCCTCTTCAAATAAACAAGAGGTCGTGTATCTGTTCACAGTATTTCTCTGTCCGAAATGCCCGGAGTAAGGTTAGCCCTTTGCTGGTTCCCACGGAAGCAGTGAACAACCTAGTGGTGGCCCTGCTGTCGTTAGTGCTGAATCTTGGTGACTATTTAACACAGACCTTTGCAGCCACTCAGGACTGTTGTTATCCAGGGCCATGTTTTACGGGAATGTTAATGAGAGGAGCATGGCCCTTTCTCCCAAAGAGCTCCAGCGTTTGCAGAGCTCAGCTTCCCGACACCCTCTCCTCTAGGACACCACTGGAGCGCTCCTGCCAGATGTGCATGACAGGCCCCATGATGTTTTAAGAGGAAGAGGCCTCACATGCATAAGAATATGGCACATTTGGCAAAAAAAAAAAAAAAAGTCACATTTGTTCATTGTAGGAGGTCAATTTCTAATTTTAGATAAAGTAGAACTTGTCTGCACTTCTCTCCTGGCAAATTGGGGAAGGGGTACTAATTTCTGACTCTGTCTGAGGTCCGAGAACTAGGCCTGGGCATGAATTAATTCTTGATTTTGAGTGATCAAAGTCATTGTTAATGCATTTGGGTCTATTTGGGCTGTAAGAATCCCAATTTAGGAAACAAATGGGTTCCCATAACTAAGAAGTCCAAGGGCTTCAGGCACAGCTGCATCCAGGAGCTCAGACAGGGCCACCAGTCCCTGAGGAGGCCTCACCACTGCTCTACTTTCTTTCATGTTGCTCTGCTCTCAGCAGCAGCAAAATAGCTCCCATCTCTCCCCTCCGCAACCTTCCTGGAAAGAGGGCCTGTCTCTTTCCCCCAGCTCCCCGACAGTCCCAGAAGAGAGCCTATAGGATACCTAGCCAACCTGAAACAGGTGTAGTGCTCTGACTGGCAGATCTGCATCACATGATGAACCCTCATCCTGGGGCTAAAATCAGCCCCTTCCCCAACCACATGGCTGACCCCCAAAGGCAAATCCAGATGCCTTTCAGGAAGAAGGGGGGTGAACATCACACTCATACATTTTCAAGAGAATCCCAAGAACTCAGGACAGCCAAAGTGAATGGTGGGGTGGGAGCTGAGAGCTGAAACTGGGGATGGGAGTGGCAGCTGGGGTCACCCAGAAGGCACTATGGGACCCAGGCGGCTGGAGGAGCCAGAGCTGGTGTGAGTCCTCCAGGCTCAAGAACAACAGCAGAGCCCCTGCAGGGGGGAGCTCTGGGTCTGCTCACTCTGCACAAACCATGACCTCACCCCTGGCTTCTGGGACCTGGGGCCCCCTTCAAAGCCAACAGCAAGCTGGGCAGGCAGGGACCCACAGGGGACCCCACCCCATGATGCCCCACCCTGTTCCACACACTGCAATGATCCACTTCCCCCCCAGGGGGCAGGTCCAGCTGGGCCTCCTGCAGAAGCCTAGCCAGGCCCCAGAGACCTTAGAGGGGCCCCAGCTCAGGTCAGTCAAGTGCAGCCTATGTTTCAGGGCACAACGTCCTGGACACAGCTCTGCAGTGACACGTTCATCCTCGACACACACAAACACACACGGAGATCCAGACACAGAGGTTACATGGCTCCCAGTTCCTGCCTGTGAGTGGCTGCTGAACCCCGTGTGACTCTGGGGCATGAAGATCAACATTTTGGCTTCCCTCCCAACCCCTAGGCTTCACTCATTCCTGCTTCACCTAGGGGAGTGGTCGAGGGGTGACCCGTGCTGGGCACCCTCTCAGGTTCTCGGGGGCCATAGTGACCTCACCCAACTCTTACATCCTGTGCCAGCTTTGGAAGGCAACCCCTCCTGCTCCTCGGCTCTGTTCTGGGGTGCCTCCCAGCACCCCAGCCTCCTGGCAGCGAGTGTGAAGAGGCACTGGGGTTACAGAACAAAATGTTTATTCTCTCAGCTTGCGGCACAAATGTGGCCCCATCCACCTCAGACTGTTAACCGACCGTTAACTTCTTCTTGGGCCTGAGGTCATCCACCTTTTCAGTGATACTGCCCTGCTGTAAGTCCCTTCGAAACTCTCTCGTGGCGTTGTTGCTGAGCACCATCTGCCGAAGGCTGCTGTGGTCCAGGGGCTGGTCCACTGCGCCAGAAAGGAGGAATCAAATCCAGCCCACTTCCTTCCCAGGGCCCGTGCCTCCTGGCCCCATTCACCGGTGCCCAAGGCAAGGACATCCACACCTGGTTTGGGGTTCCTCCACAGAATGGAGTGTGACCATTCTCAGGGTTCAGGGAGGAAGAGGACAGGCTCAAGGGTGCCCAGACAAAAACTGTTTTTTTCTCCCAGGTGAGTCTGATTTAAGCTCCAGGACACAGGGCCACCATGTGCAGTTGTTCAGGATGTAGGACCAAGTGGAGACAGGTGAATGAATGGGCTGAAATCCAGCCCTCACCTGATTGCCAAACCATGTCTACCCAGACAGGGCACTTTTGTCTAACTCATGTTCCCATAGGGGCTGCCTCTTCCAATTCACACATAGGAGCCATAGAGGCTAGTAAGCTAAGAGAGCCCAGTGCTCATCAGCATTCCCTTGAATGGAGGAGAAGACATCTTCTGTAAGGTCCTGACCTTGGGAGCCGTGCCCCACCAGCCTCCTCCTTAGGAACTCAAAGGGCCAGGGGGAGCTGTCTGAAGGGAGCCGACACCAGACCCAGCTTCCGCCCCTGCTAAGTTTCAGTTGTCTGGCCAAAACCAAACAGAAGGGGTGTGCACATGCGCCATGTACACGTGGGCGTTGGGAGCCCCCTCCCCCATCCTCAACACTCCCGAACACTTGAAATGCTGCTCAGAGAACAGGGGCAGCTTTTTCAAAATCTATTACTAAAGTGACACAAGGTCACCGTGAAAGAAAAATTTAAACAACACAGAACTGTTTAGCTTAGAAATGTAAAGCTCTCTGCAAACTACCACCCAGAAATACCCCCTGTAAGTCGGCCAATACACCCTTTGTTCTCATTTGCATAATCAAGACACCTCCTGCTCCCCCACCCTCCTCATCTCTCTCTGTGTTCATCTCTCTCTCTCTCTCTGTTATACATCAGGGTTATGAAGGCCTGTCCCATGCATTGCAGGGCTGTAGTTGCTTCCCTGGCCAAGTTTACTCCAGAGGAGGAAATTGCCCTTGGCTGAGAACCACTGAATATATATATCATATATATTATATTATATTATATTATATTATATTATATTATATTATATTATATTATATACACTGCATTCTGTTTAGTAGCTGCCTAGTATTCCACTGTAGTAAGGAAAACCGTAACTTACTCAACCAATTTCCAGTGGGTGGGCATTTCAGACATTTCCAGTTTGTGGGCTGCCAGGAACCTCCTCCTACCTTTGCCTTAGACCCCTGAAGATGCTTTTCCTGAAGGACCAGTTCCCACAGGTGGGATTACAGGCTTATTGGGTGTATCCGACTCTCAGGCTTCCCACACATGTTGCCAAACTGCCCTCCAACCACCACGTGAAGCCGATTTTATCCCCAGCTTCAGAGATCAGGGCTGGGTCCCTTCTGTGAGGCGGAGTGCCGGGAGCTTCTGCCTCAGATCAATGGGTCAGTTCCGGAAGGGTCACAGGTCAGGCTTCTGGCATGAATCATGTCGCAGCTGCTGCAGCCATGGGGTTGGGGACCACGAATGGGATGGGGCCCGGGGAGGTCATGAGCGGCGTGAGACTCCAGAGCAGAGGGTAAGGGTGAGAGATGAGATCAGGGAAACTTGTGAGCCCACAACTTGCCAATTTGGAAACTTTTGGACATTTTAAGGTTCATTTTAAGTGGTCACAAAGTAGCTGTGAATCTTAAAGTATCCAGGATAACTAAACTTTAGGATCTGTGGCTAGGCCATAGGACTATAGGGGTAAGCGTCCCTAGAGAACCATGTCATGTGGCCACAGCCAAGATGGTATCCAGTGAAAGTGTTGGGCCCACAGGGCTCATAAAAGGGGGGAAACTGAGGCTCAATACTACAGACCCTTGAAAGCAAGGCTTCCTACAAACCCTTAACCCAGCAACTGTGGAGGATCTGAAGGGAAAGAGAACTCACCTTCATCCAACTTGTCGCTGAAGGGGTCAGCCCCAAACACTGGGGGGATGACCTTGATGGGCTCTGCATTCTTCAGGAGGGCGGCGCCGCCCCAGAAAGGGTTCACGAAGTGTGGTGGGTGCTCAGCATCCATCACTTCCATTTCTAGGATCCGCTTGTAGGACTCCTTCAGCAGCAGGTCGTTGGTCTTCTTTTCAATGTTGGCTGGAAAACACCAAGGCGATTAAGGTCATTGCCAAGAGACCTGGCTGCGGGCAATCTCAGGGTGGCGCCCCCCTTCCCGCTGTAGAGGAAGGGAAGGAACAGGAAGTGGGGGGTCATGAGCTCCTGTCAGGACAATGGCTTTCTCTTGGATTTCACCATGTATTTTTGAGGGGACAGTATCACCCCAAAAGGGTAAAACTTGGTTCTTAAGGGGCAAAAAATAAACTGACTCTATAAGTATACATACCTTATAAATAAGGTGTAAATATAAATACACAGATATACATACAGGACATAAACAGCTATACAGTGTATCAACAGTATTAAATTTTTATGAGAATGGGGCAATTAGGAAAAAAGTGTCTAAAAGGTCTTTAGAAGGTTGAGAAACACTGGGTATACAGTAAAAATTAGAAGCCATGGGCTGCCCTGCTTCAAACTACTGATTTTTCCTCAGTGCTCGCTCTGTCTCAGGCTTCCAGAGCCTACTCATGCTGGCTCGCTTTGCTCATGCTGTTCCTTCTGCCTAAAATGCCTTTCCCTACACTCTCCCCAGAATAACCCCTACAGATGTTTGAAGACTTAGGTCAGACCACCTAATTCCTAGGCAGGAATGTTTCCCTGACCTGCCTAGGTTGGGGGAACTGTCCTCCTCACTGTCTACCATAGTCCCATGCAGTCCCTGGTGCCTGTCATCCATTCATTCATTTGTTCATTCATTCATTCATTCATTCATTTCACAGATGATTATTGGATGCCTACCATGCCAGGCACTATACTAGAGACTGTGGATACATGGAAGAAGAAAATCCAGTAACAAACCGGCAGCCCCTGCCATGATAAACATCATAAGCTTCAGTGTTTACGGGAAGATGGAGAGAAAGACAAGTTCAACAAACACACACGTGGACCCCTCACTACCCAGATGCTCATTATCTGAATTCAGTAACGACTGGATGTGGCTAAGTTAAGAAAGATAAACCTCACAGTATACTGCTGCTATTCTCACTGTAAATCAGGGACCAAAAATTTGCACCCAGAACTGGCTATCAGCTCTGAAGAACCTCATAGATTCTGAGAGTGAGAACCACCTAGAGACAAACTGGGTGAGTGCTCAGTAACAGGCCTGCCATGGGAGGTAATCACAGTAGGAGGTGGGGTAACCAGCCTCCAACAAGGCAGCAGAAGGAGGCCTTACTGGAGAGAGGACATTTAATCTGAGGTCTGAGGCTGAGGCACAACGGAATATGGGACAGCTATTCCAGGAACAGCCTGTGCAAAGTCCCAGAGGTGGGAGTGAATTGTGGGGGAGGGTTGGAAGTAGAGGAGAATGGTGTGATTGGAAGTGCTGAGCAAGGAGGGAGAGCAGGGCAGGAGATGAGAAATGCAAGTTGGGCCCAAGTTCTGAAGAACCAGATAGGCTGTGGGCAGGAAAGAGTTAACACAGATATGCTGACAGCTATCCTTCCAGCGGCCCTTACCTGGCATCAGGGACCTTCGACTGCAGGGAGGTGCCTGCTGCCATTAGCCAGTAAGAGTGGCTCACTCTGCCTAAACTGTGTGTACAAAAGAAAATGTGGGGCTTTATGCTAGACACCTGCTTTCCCCCCTGGGAGTCTGAATTTGGGTGTGTACTAGTCTTGAATGGGCTTTCCTGGCTGACACATTTCATATGTATTGTCACAGCTCGTGGCTAGAGGACTGTGTCCTGTGTGACCCCACTAGGAAGGGACCCTTGGAAGCTTGCTCCTTGTCTCCTCCAGACCTCACCTCAAGTGCCTTTTCCCTTTGCTGGTTTTGCTTTGGGTCCTTGTGCTGTAATAAGTCCTAGCCATGAGTACAACTATACGCTAAGTCTGTGAGCCTTCCTCGAGACTCACTGAACCTAGTGGGAGGGGACCATCTTAAGGAGTTTCCAAACACAAACTGTATTATTAAGAACCTTAGGTTTTATTTTAAGAGCAGTGGAAGCCATTCATTCCAAATTGTCATGGTCTGTGTAGGTGCATCCCGCCCTCTCTATGCTGAGCTCAAGGCCTATGACTAGAAATGTGTGTTCTAGTTAATAGGCATTGGCCACACGCCAGGCACTGCTCTGAGCGCCTGTATTTCCTCCTTTCCGATCTGTAAGCTTTTCATTTCTTTTTCTTGCCTTGTTGCATTGCTTAGGACAACCAAGACAATACTTAATATGAATGATGAGAGAGCAGACATCCTTGCCTTATTTCTGATGGTAGAAGAAAAACATTCAGTTTTTCACCATTACATATGAGGCTACTTGTAGGTGTTTTTGTTGAGAGTTTTTATCATGAATGAATGAATTTTGTCAAATGCTTCTGTTGTAATGATCACATAGTTTTTCTCTAAGAACTATTAATTTATTCAATCCTCCCAACAATCTTGTAAGGTAGGTATTGGGTTTACCTCTTATATCTTTTTTCTTTTTTAATGGAAAAAACTACAGCACAGAGAGGTTCAGAAAGTTGCCCAAAGTCACACAGCTTATAAGAGTAGAACCAGGATTTGAACCCAGGCAGGCTGGCATTACTGGTCACATGCTTCACCACCAGACTCACTACCACAAAAAAAAAAACAAGTCCTCATGCCTGGTTACAGAAAACTCTGGAAATGGTTCCTAAGAGTTCAACAGAACCAGCTTCACTCACCGAAGTACTGAGAAAGGTTGGTATCAGTGATTTTCCCTGTCTCCCCTAACTGCCCCAGGATCTTGGTGGCATCACAGTTTATCTTCTTAAAGAGATTCTCCACTGAGCTCTTGAGATTCTCCAAGGTCTTGCTGATCTCCTTGTAGTTGTTCTCATACATATCCGCCTCCTCAGTGGTCTTCTTTAGTTTTTCCTGGAAGGAGACCCCAATTCCCACCCCAGGTCAGCCAGGCTGCCACCCTGGGGTCAGCCCACCCCTGCAGACTTTCGGTGGGGACGAGGGTTCAGGACCCTGTGGAACCAGAGTCTCCAAACTTCAGGTTTTCAAACCTCGAAGGGGGTGAGAAATTTAATGAGCCTCAATCAGCATTAAAAAAAGGAATTAAATAGAAGAGAAAGGAAGAGAAAAACACTAGTGTGCACTGCAGGTAATAAAGGTAAGTATTGTTTAAGGTAGGTTCAAGGTATATGTAAGGTATTTTACTTACATATATGTACGTATGTCTACATGTGTACTGGATTCATTTGTTTTTTGTTCAAAGTTGATGACTCATTTTTTTTAAATTGTGGCCCACAGGAAAAAATACATTTTACATTTGCAGCCTAATACCTACCTACCTACCTACATACATGTGTGCGCGTTTATACATTATCTAATCAAATGAAATTAAAGTTTCACAAGTCAGCATTCCTATTGTGCATTCTAATATCTTCTACTCTGTTCTATTCTGCCTCAATATTTTTAAATGCTGGATGCAATCCAACAAACTGATTTCAGAACTCGCAGCTTAAAATACATTCATCGCTCTAGCCAAGTGGTTCTCGAAGTGGTGTCCCGAGACCAGCACCCTGAGCTTGAATGGGGAGCTTGTTAGAAATGCACATTATCAGCTGCAGTCCAGACAGAGGCTCTGGGGGTGGGCCCGGAAATCTGTGTTTTAATGAACCTCCAGCTGATTCTAACACACAATGAAATTTAAGAACCTCTGTGAGTCCACTGGATTGCAATCTTGGCTTCAAGTTAATGTCACCTAGGAGCTTCAACATATTCGCTGCCCAGACCTCAATCTCAGAGATTCGGAGCCGCTGGTCTTGGGTGCAGCCTGGGCGTCAGGAATGCTAAAGCCTCCGAGGTGTCCCAGCTCACAGCCTGTCTGAGAACCACTGTTCTTGGCTGAGTGCCCTGGTGCCTCCTGTGTCTCCTCCTGAGTCCCCTTGCAAAGGTGAAGCAGGCCCTGCAAGGACCAACCGCATTCCCCAGGGCTCTGTCTCAGATAATGATTCCCAGGAGTCAGCCCTATCCACACACCCATTTTCCAGGTGAAGAAACTGAGGCTGTGAGGCAAACAGCCAGGAGAAGGGAATCAGGATTCCAACTGTCTCTCAACCGCTACACCAGGCAGCTTCCTGTCCCAGCTGCATTCTCCTCATAGGACAGCAAAAGCTGCTTTTTCATTCTAAAAGTGCATCAGAAGTTCACATGATTAATTTTTTTTTTAAAAGCCAGATGTGATGATGATAACATATGTCCAACACCTAAAATGCTCCAGGCATTTTACATGCATCATCTCAACGCATCCTCACAACCATCCCCGTTTTCAGATGAGGAATATTGAGGTCAGAGAAGAAAAGTGAACTTGTCTTTAGCTCTCCTGTATCAAGTCATCTAACTACCTGACCTTGGGCCCAACTCTTTACTTGGACAAGGGGAAAGTAGCAGTCCTATGAAGTGAGAATGGTTATTATCCCCATTTTAGAAGTGAGAAAACTGAGGATCAGAGAAGTTGAACCACTTTCTCAAAGTCACACAGCTAGGAAGTGACTTTTCTGAGAGTCATACCCAAGCATTGGTTCCCAGGGCCTGGCTGCTTAACTCCTATGCAAAACCCATTTAGAAACTGGCCCAACTTCTCCCGGAGGGGCAGCAGATGGCGAAATGGAAGGTTTGTGGAAAGGGCCCAAGAACAGAGCAGATGGAAGTGACCTTTAGCAGGAGCTAAGCAAGCATCTTGTGAGCCTATGGTTATTAAGACAAATTCTCCTGCAGAGAGTATTTGCATTTGAAAAGGCTTCCAAGAGTCTCATTAAATCCAAAGGAAGGAAAAGCTGATGGTGGGAGACATCCTTGCAGTTGCCTGGTCAGCTTCCTCAAGCTACCCCCTTTAGGCCTTCAAAATCCCGAGATGCAGGGCAGCACTAGCCCCAACCCCAAGAAGGCACCTAGATGCTGGGTGATCCTAAGCCAAGGACGTGGGCCTGTGCCTAGCTTGGGGAGGGTCTCCTTGAACTTGGGCCCTGCCTGGAAATCCAATTCTTCATTCCTGGACTCTGGGGAAAGCCTCTCTGAGCTGCAGCAGCTCAATGGGCAGCATGTGCTTTGCTACCCTCCAGTGGCCCACCAGAGAATGGCACTGCCATGGCTGTGTCCCTCGTACATGCTAACAACAGAAATAAGCCCCAGAGAAGGGAAGGGAAATGACCTAGGAGCACAGTTCCTGGGCCAGAAACTATTGGATTAAAATGGCTTTGCAGTCAATTCTCTGAATTCACATCTTCGGCAGATGTTTGCTACCCATTCCCCCTTTATACCTGGAAAACAAAACCCTGATTGTACTTAGGGTATCAATGTGCCCAGCTAAAAGTTACATTTCCAACGCTCCTTCCCAATAGGGATGGCCAGTGTGGTGTAAACACAGAAGTCACTGGCTGGGACTTCAGGGAAAGAACTTTTAAGCCAAATGACTTACCAGCAAGGCCTTATTTATTTATTTGTTTGTTTGTTTATTTATTTATTTTGGCTTCCCCACTTTCTTCCTATCTGGAATGTATATGTTATGGCTGGATCATCAGCAGCCATACTACAACAATGAGGCATCCTTGGGAATGTGAGCCACACGCTAAGGGTGGCAAAACAGAAAAGGGGTGCCTGGGTCACTGATGATGTCATGACCAGCCCTGAAGTACCTATCTTCAGACTTATTTCTTAACAAAGTAAATAAACTTCTATCTTTTTTAAAAGATTTTATTTACTTACTTTTAGAGAGAGGGGAAGGGAGGGAGAAAGGGAGAGAAATATCAATGTGCAAGAGATACATGGATCAGTTGCTCTCACCCCCCTACTCCCCCACCCCCTCTACCCCCCCTACTCACTGGGGACCTGGCCCACAACCCAGGCATGTGCCCTGACCGGGAATCAAACCGGTGATCTTTCAGTTCACAGGCCAGCACTCAATCCACTGAGCCACACCAGCCAGGGCTAAACTTCTATCTTGAGTAGGCCACAGTTATTCTGAGTCTCTGTTATCAGCAGCTAAATACAATGCAAAGCTCATACAGTATCCCAGATCCATGATGTCAGTCAAGTGACTTTGCCTCTCTGAACCTCAGTTTCCTCACTATAAAACAGGGAGACCTGAGCATGCGCCTCACAGGGCTGTTGTGAGGGTTACATGAAACAGTGCAAGCAAAGCTCTTAGCCTAGTATTCCTGGGATGTAGTCATTGCTCAAGAAATGTTTGTAACACCTATTACTGACTGAGAGCGGGCTACAGCTAGGACAAGGGGGAAAAGGAAGGAAAGCCTGAGGCAGACATCTGTCTGCAATTTGCCAGCCTGGGATGAGTTTACCAGGGCACGGCCCTGGGCTGAGCTCCCTGAAGTCTTTAAAATGGACAAACAGGCCCTGGGCACAACACTCTGCAGCAGTACCTGTAGCAAAGGCTGCCTGTGACAAAGGGTCCAAACCTGTCAAGTCATGACTCAGGCCAGGAGAGAGTCACAGGGCAGATGTCTTACTTCTCCTGAGAACCAACCGACAAGCTGCCTGACAGACAGACAGATGACGGAAACCCCTGCGTCCCTCCCTCCCCATCCTGGTCTTACCTCCAGCTCCCTCAGAACGGAGTTGTTATCATCCTGGGACATTTTCTGCTGGGATTGCAAGAGGGCAATCTCATTCTGCTTGGAAGAAAACCAGATCGTGAGGAAAAGTGGGTGCTTCCCTCCCCACCACACCTGAAAATGAGCCTGTGCCTCAAGGAGTGGATGAAGATTTAAATTATCCCACCCAAGAAGCCCAGAACCCCTGCGCCCCTCTTATGCCCCTGGCAGTTCCCTAATCAAAAGAACAGTGAGGGCATGGGAGGGTGGGTGGCTCATTTTTCCTGGATAAATGTCTAGAACAGTGTGGTCAGTAGAATTTCCTGCAATGGTAGCAATGTTGTCTGCACCACCCAGTACTAACGCACCAGCCACACATGGGCATTGAGCACTTGAAATGTGGCTAGTGCCACCGAGGAACTAATTTTGAAATTTAGTTTAAATTAAACTTAAGTCGTGACTGCTGTAATGGACAGGTGGCTCCAGAGCAGGGTTCTCAAGCGCCAGAGTGAATCAGAATCCCTTGGGAGCCTGTGAAGACACCGAGTGCCCGCCCCACTCCAGGAGGCTCTGATCTGGCAGTTCTGGGGGCGCCCATGATTTCACATTTCTAAAACGTCCCCAGGAGATGCTGCTGTTGCTGCTGCTGCCGCCAGTTCAGGGGCCAGATTTGAGAACCCCTGGCTAGACCAACATGTCCGGGTATAGAAGGTGCGCATCTTTTGAATGATCAAGTCCGTCCCTAGGAATCCATCCCATGGAAATAATAGGACTAGTGGGCAAAGGTGGTTACTCAAGGCTGTCCACTGTGTTATTATTTATAATGGCCCTCATTAGGGACATCTTAAATGTCTACTGATAGGGGATCGGTTATGTCAATGATGTTAATTCATATCATGAAGGGGAAGGGTCTCAAATAAAAATATAGTTAAATGCAGAGTCCTGGCCCATTCTCGGAGAAGCTAGGTTTGTAGGTATGGGATAGGGCCTGAGCAAAATGCATTTTTAAGAAGCATCTTGTGAGTCTACCACAGAGCATCTAGGATCCCCAGAGCCACTAAAAAGAACATAGAAGGTGTCAGGAGATATCTCAGATGAACTGTTGGGAGAAGAGTTTACATCCATCCTAATGCCAGAGACAGGCTGTGTAGCTAAGAGAAAAAATACCACCACGGTGAATGGGAAAGATCTAGGTCCATTCTGTTCGGGAACCATTTCCTGGCCGGCCAATTTACAAATGGAGTCCTCAAATCCCTCTCTATGGCTTGACTCTGTCACTCCACTGGGACTAGTAAGTGCTCCCTCCAGGAAAACGTGAATTCGAGGTCCCGCCAACTCCCAAAGCATCCTTCCATCGTTCCTTCAAACGATTGCAAAGACCATCCCTGAAATACCAAATCTTGCCACTAGAGGGCAGTGGCGCAGCACCTAAACTCGAGGTCCTTAAACTCAAACCCTGTAGAAATGACGAGACCGTGGGGAGGGTTATAGGGGCAGGGGCGCTCAGCCTCCCGTGGGAAAGTGGCCCGGAGTCGTCAAATCTGACCTTCCAAGAGAAATCAGAAATCCATAATTTCATGTGGAATATCTTGATTTTTAAATGCTGGCAACTAATAAATTTAAAATTTGGGGGGTGGTGAAGAACAAGCAAAAGAAGAATGAAGGCTGCCTGCGTCCAGCCTAGGGCCTCTGATCTCAGCCCTCCAGGGAGCGGTGAGGCCAGATGTTAGAATTCTAATTGTTTTCAACTTTTTTTTTTTTTAACCTGAACCCTAGTTTGAGCAGAGGTGCCACAAGAAGGCAGAACACTAAGGTTTAAGACACCTCTCACCCCACCCCTTCATCTGGGACTGCTCCATGTTATGTTTTATATAGTGGTGTTCCCTCCTAACCTGGGTTTAAACAAAAAATGTTCTATAGATTTTTTGTAAAAGTCTGGAAACTGCTGCTCTAGTCCAAATAGTCGCTCTACAGATGAGGAGACTGAGGACCAGAAAGGGCGAGAACGTGGTCCCCATGTTCGTCCCAATGTCAGAGACAGGCTGTGTAGCAAAAGGAGGAAAGGAGAGTACTCAAGGTGAATGGGAGGGTCAAGGTCAATTATTGTTGTTTGGGAACCACTTCCTGGCGCCTCCCATGGTGTGCAGGGCCTTCCTGGACATCAGGGATGCAGGCAGAGTACACTGTGAGCTGGACATCCTCCATCTGCCCCGGAATCTTCCATCCCCTGCCCCACCCTCTGCCCCAGGGCAGGGGCTTCCTTGCCCTCTGCTTGGGTTGGGCCTCGATGAGACACACTAGTGAGGGATTACAGCATAGAAGGAGAATGAGGTTGGGGGGTACTTGCCCACTCCTCAGCAGGTCACTAGTTTGGCCACATCCTTCCCAGAAGGACACAGACACTTTCTCCACACACCTCTCTCCTGACTCCAGAAACTGCTCCCTCCCTCCTCCAGGTCTGGAGCCCTCTCTTCTCGCTAGTCCTGCACTTTCCCTTTTCAATTTCCTTAGACCTCTGTAAAAAGTCCCACTTAAAAAACTCACTGCAATTTGCCCATTTAAGGCATGCCATCTGTTTCCTGCGACAGCCCTACCTGCTACAACCACCTCCATCTCTTCCATTTCTGTGTGCCCCTGTACTATTATTATCTATCGCTCTATCATTATCTATTAATAGTCTCTAAATCAACCAAATTTTGTTTATTTTATTGTGTTGATCATTATTTGTTTACTATTATTACTTACCACACTAATAATATCCAAGTCGCAAGTTTGCTCTCAAGCTATATTTTTCCTAATCCTCATAATTAATCACTAGTAAATTAAAAGTTTCACCCATATCTTCTAGTTACTATCCGCTTGCACGTAGCCAGCATACAAGCCCAACATTCGGGAAACAGTGACATTACAAAAGGAAGTGGCTTCTCCTGTCATATAAACAGAGCACTTGGACCTCAGGAGGAGAAACAATGGCTTCCCAGAGGAGGTGACATTTGCACAGGGTGAGGACTAATGAGCGGTATTTCACCAGAAGTAAAGCAGGATGGGGTGGGGGAGGAGAAAACAGTGCGGGGAAAGCCTCAGAGGAGGGAAATGCACGGGACAGCTGCGACTGGCAACTGCAGAGGAGGCACTGGGGGTCACGATGGGAGCTGAGCCTGCAGGGACAGGTTGAAGCCAAATTTGGGGGGGGCCTGGAGAGTCACCCTGAGTTTAGACTCTGTATTTTGCAGACATCTCAAAGGCTGTTTACGGGTGCTCTGGAGAGTACTAAGCTTGGGAGATCACAAGATCAACAAAGGCAGGCAGGTTTCTTCGCCACAGAACTTGTCAGAGCGTTTACTGTATTCCCGCCCATCACGGCTCTCCAAGATGAGCTGTGGGAAGCCGTCGATCGACAGAGGTCAGCAAGCGTTTAAGGCAAAGGGCCAGATGGTAGACATTTTAGGTTTCACACGCCACATCTGGTCTGTCTTACATATTCCTATTTTTTTTCTAATATCCCTTTAAAAATGTAAAAACCACCCTTAGTTCACGGGCTGTACAAAAACAGACCACAGGCCATATTCGGCCCTGGCTATAGTTTACTGAACCCTGGATTATAAATGTCACTTGGAGCGAGGGGATGTGACCACATGAAGTGTGTACATCAATTGAAAGACAGATGCCAGCTTCAGGAAGGTTACAACATAAGGGGAGCACGGGGAAGTGCAGTGTTTCCCAAACCGATTTGACCTGGAGGCCCTTTTTGCTGCAGAGGATCTCAGGCAATGTTCCAAGGAGCACCCTCTGGGGAAGGCTGCAGGAGCTGGTGGGTCTCAGGCCTAGGAAAGAAGAGCTGCCCTGACCTTGATTTTCTCGATCTTCTTGTGCATCATCTCCATGTCATTGTTAAGCTCCGTGACGTATGTGAACCGGGCAAAGTTCTTCTCCTCCTTGGCCAGAAACTCCTTGATGAGCTGATTCAGGTTGCCGTTCTCGGCCAGCTTCAGCAGCCGGAGGTGGGCCACCTCATAGCTCTCAAAACTCTCACCCTTGCTCTTCCTCCTGTGCCGGTGCTTCTTTGCCGTGAGAGCTAGAAAGGGAAAACAGCAACAGGGAGTCTGACAAGGAAGGTGCTCAGGCTGGCCCAGCAGAGATGGGCTCTGTGTTGTGATCACTGAGCCCTAGGGAGGAGGAGGCTACGCTTTCCCAGGACAGGCGGCAGGAGCTTCACTTCTTAGCTGCCTTATGAACACCTACTATGTGCCAGACACTGAGCTGGGGCCTGTGGACACAAAATCTTTGCCCCACGGAACTCTGGTAGAGGAACCAGACAAAAAGAAAAGAGAAAAGAGATACTACACAGAAAAAGAAACCCAATGACTACCACTGTGGCCTGAGCAATGGAGGAGACCCACCAGGTGCTGTGATGGGGCAGCTGGATGGTCAGGGATGTCCTCTCAAAGGAGGTGACATTTGAGCAGGATGAAACTCAAGGAAGCCCTGGGGACAAAGAGCCCAAAGCAGGCTCAGAACTTGGCAAATGCATGGAATTAAAACAAAGAAAGTTCTCCAAACCTACTTCTCTCCAGCCTGGACACCTGCAGTAGCCACCTAGCCTGAACTCAGTCTTACCTTTCTGATTTGGTCCCCACGTGGCAATTAGAAGGATCTCTCTAGACCTTTCTAGGCACATCTGGCCCCAGAACCCCTTTACATGCTGTGGCTCTCCATTGTCCTTGGGATGGAGCTAAAGCTCCTCGGCATGGTTTAAGATCTGGTCCCTCTACCCTCAGGAGGGTGTACCTTCTTCCTTTTTGGCCTGTTCCTCAAACTCTATGCGATCATTCAGCTTGGCGAGCAGGAAGGATTTGAGCTTGGTCTCGTGGTCGTAGATGCGCTCCAGCTCTCGGATCTCCAGGTTGTACTGAGAGATGTCCTTCTGCTGGCGCTCCTTCATGGCCGCCATGCGCGCTGTGGCTTCCAGTCTGGGCGAAGGGGGCAACAGAGCCTGAGGGTCCAGAGGACCTTCCCTTCTGCTCCCCTCTCCCTACCAGCCCAGGGGGACTTTCTGCCAATGATCATTACTTCTTTTAATCAGAGGGTAGAGGAACAGCCCTCTTTGCCTGAATGACAGGAGCTTCCAGCTCTAGACCACCTCGGGGAACTTCCTTATCTATCACCATCATCACCATCATCACTACCACCACCATCACCACCATCATCATCGTCACCAGCACAGACATCTCCATCATCATCACCACCATCACCATCGGCGCCACTTGTCCATTACTAGGTCCCAGCTGCTCCTTCACACACAAATATTATTTAATCCCCACTACCACCCACAGAGGTCCTGCAAAGATGCTGTTGTGTTGGAGCCAGGGTTCAGACCTAGACCTCGCGGACTCCAAAACTTGTGACCTTTACAGCTGAACTGTAAGTCTTTGCCCCGTAAGTGTAAAACAGGAGACAGCCTGGACTGAGAGAGACCCTGAGGACTAGAGGCAGGGGCCCCTGGAGGAGACAGTGCAGCATGGAGATCTGAATCTCAGCTCCACCACATCTGCCATTCACCTGGATCTCAGGGCTCCTGGCATCTCTAAGCCTTCACTTCCTGGTCTGTAAAACGAGGGGATAATTCCTAGGGCACTTTCAAGGATTGGACTATTTACCCAAAGCACCTGGCGTCATGCTTGGCACACATTCACGCTCACAGTTATGATGATGATGTAAGGTCCCTCAGCACAGAAGCACAGGGGGCAGGGGTGGCCCAGAGTAGGAAGTCAGGTGCTCAGCAGGGAGCTAAGAGGCATTTTTGCCCCGAGGGCCCCTTCCCTCAGCCCACCTCTGCTCGTAGGCCTGCGCAGACTGCTCAATGGCCACGTTCATGGTTTTCTTCTGCATTGACAGGCGCCGATGGAGCTGCTGGAAAACGTTGTCATAAGCAGCCTTCTCGTACCGTAGGTCCTCGATCTCCTTCCGGAGCTTAGCATTGGTAGTCAGCATCTTGTCAAACTGCGTGGTGACCTGTGGGGGGGATAGGGACGGGGAGCTGTGCTTCAAAACCAGGCTCATCCCTGGGGCCTGAGATAAGCTTCCTACCAGGGTTGGAGGGTCTTCTCCCCACCCCTCACTGCAGGCCCACAGAACAGTGGCTTGGAGCACTGGGTGACAGGCTAACACCTAACTTCTAGTTTTCAGTAATTACAGGAAAGAGGGGAACAAGCTAAATGACACCATGAGGAACAATCAGCCGAGTGGAGAAAGTAGAACTTTCTGCAGGACAGCTGACCCGGACTCTTCAACTAGTTGATGACATGGGAGGAGTTGGGGCAGGGCTGCTTTAACGCAGGGCTTCTCAGACTGGGCACTGTGACATCGGGGGCTGGATGAGTCTCTGTGGTGGGGCCGTCCTGGCTTTGCGGAGCGTTACAGAAGCAAGGCACTACTGCACTGGCCCAGGGAGAAACAGAAAATCTGAACAGACCTCTAACACAAAAGCCGACCTCTGCAGGCAGGCCATCCTTAAATCGTGCGTGCATTTATTCATTCATGCAGGCGACAGGTGTTTGGTGAGCACCTGTTCTGAGCCTCACACTGTGCCAGGCATTGATTCTTAACCAAGGGGACCTTTAGGCCCACTGGGGCTGTTAAAAATAGTGCAGGTGCCTGTGTACAAGCCTGGGAGGTTCTGATTCAGTGTTATAGAGCAGACCCGCGAACCTGCATTGTGACATGCATCCTAGGCATTCTGAGGCCGGGCTGCAAATCACTGTGCGGGGATATTAAAGACACACGGCCCTGCCCTCCCGCAGCTTCCAGGCTTCTTGGGGAGGCAGACAGAGATCAGATCAAATTTGCTTCAGCAACTCCGGGATAAAGCTTGGTGGTCAGAGTTTTGGCAAAGCTAATATGCTTTAGGTAGTGAGTTAGTGACAGGCTTCCCTCTAAATCAATTCACTTTCCTTCTCTTCTGAGTCACACATATCCTGGGAGCTGCAATTTCACAAGCCAGACTGGAATGTGTGATTTATACCTGCCCAGCATGCCTCCTCTTTCTTTTTGCTTTCATAGGGGGAACCACTTCCCCTGGACTCTCAGACCAGGTAGTTGGATAATGCTGCCCTCCCCAACTTAGAGGGGGGAGGGCAGTCCAGGGTAGTCACGTGACTCCAGTCCACTATTCCATTCTTTGGACTACAGTGATTGGGTCAGGAATGGGCACATGACTCAGGCTGGCCCATTGGGAGCCCTGGGACTTACAATTGAACTCTCAGGTAAAGATGCTCCCTGTCTGCTGGTGTTTGTTCACATTGGGGGCCACCCAAGAATGAAGTCCAGCCAGAGTTTAAATGGACAAAGTGTCCTAAAGACAGGTTTAGAGCACCTAGGCCCATCTATGGCTGAAGGTGCCACTTCTCCCCTGAATTTTTCATTTCTATGACCAATACATCACCTATTTTTGTTTAAACCAGTTTGCACTTGAATCCGGCTTAATGCCAAAGTCACAGTAGATTGAAGGTGATCAGGAAATACCACTTTCTTTTGTGATCGAGCTATGCACGTCTATGCCTAGTCTCTTCCAGAAACATCAACGGAAACCAAAAGGTACTAGCTCAACAGAGGCAGGAGCAGATTGGCATGGGGGAGGAAGGTCTAACTAATTCTGTCTGGTGAAGGGTAATATTTGAGCTGCTTCTTGAAAACAAGTAGGAGTTCTCAAAGCAGGGAACTAAGAGTAGGCATCCCAGGAGGGCGGCGGTTGGTAGAGAGTGTGGGGACAACAGCATGTGCTAAGGTGCAGAGAGCAAGAAGGAGAAAGGCACCTTGGGTAACCATGGGCCAACAAGAAAGCATGGAACAGAGTGGGTGGAACACAGTGAGCGGACGGTGAATCCTAACAGGCTGCCCGGTCTAGACGTACGTCATTAGTTTGCCACTTCCTGAGCCAACCTACTGAATGAGCATATTCTGCTAAGGGCACCCAGACTTCATCCTTTACTCTGAGCAAAGGGAGGCACAGCTGTTTGCAGAGCTGCAGAGAACACGTACAAGATTCAAACGAGTTTCTAACACGTGGATCTGTTTTTGCAGTTTCCGGGGGCTATTGGCCTCCTGTATTTTTGTGAAGATCTGTTTTTGGTTCACAATTTTTTTTTCCATCTGAACAATCTGAAAAGAAAGAAAGAAAGATAAAACCCAGCTGTGTTCACATCTCTATGGGTCCAAGTTCAACAGCTCACAAGCTTGATTGTGCTAAAACAAAAGCCACAACTTTCTTTTCCCATAAGTGGAATTTTAATTTCTCTCTCCGATGCCTGCTCAATTCAACTTAATCTTGGCCAGTCTGGGGTAAAATGAGGCAATTTAGAGTTTTTGCTCTCACCTCTGTATGTAAATTTCACCGTGGGCATAAATTCCACCTAACCCAAAAGCCATGCTTTCCAGCGGAAATGTTCCAGCAGGCACTTCCCCCAACAGGCCTTCTGTAATCTGGTGGAGAGTTTTAGGGATCCTGCAGTGACGGGACACTATTGGCACTTAAAGAGTGGGGCATGAAGTGTCACACATCCTACAACATGTGAGACAGCACCAGACATCCAAGGATTGTCCCCATCGACTGCCCAGTGCTCCTCTGGATGTCATGCAGGTAAAAAAAAAAAGCACCTCTGATTTTCTGTGCCTAGAATCAGGTTGCCTTCTACATAAAAACACACAGTCTTTTTCACCCTTTCCTAAAAGACGCTATGTTATCCAGGAATGTGGTCACTGCATAAATCAAGAGGAGGCTCTTCGTTTGGAGCTTCCCCAAGAGGTGGCCATCATTTTGGAGGTCACGTGACCAGCACAACCTAGATCAAGTTCTTCGAGCTGAGGACACAATAAGCGAGAACCAGGCAGCAGGGGCGCAACGCTCAGGGATTCTGCCTTTGGACAGCAGGTCTTTGACTCTGTCTTTTAGATCAGCCCCTTGGCCAAACTCAGCCCACTGCCTGCTTGTGTAAATAAAGTTTTATTGGCTCACGGTCATGCCCATTCTTTATCTATTGTCTAGGGCTGTCTGCCCGCTACGAAGATAGAGTGAAGTAGTCGCAGCGGGGCCCACAAAGCCAGTTTATTTGCTACCTGTCCCTCTGCAGAATCAGTTTGCTGGCCCTGTTCTAGGCAAGTCAGGCCAGAACATTCACGTATCAACGTACATAATTTTACATTTGTTTAGATAAGTGATTTTACAAATATTTAAATAAATAACATTACACAAATACTTAAATAAATATTTTTAGTATCAATAACTTTTGTTTATTTCTCCTTTATATGATCATTAGAGCATCATAATGATTTCAAAGAATAAGGGTAAAGGATTACATTGTCTATGAATTTTATTTCAGGACTGTGAAGCAGGTATTACACAGTATTTACTTTCAGAAACGGGCACTGGCAGACACAGTGCCGCGTGGAAGAAACAGACACAAAGAGCCCTAGAAGGGGCCATTCACATGCAGTTTCACGGGCAGGCAAAGCAAGTCTACAATTCTCGGGGTCAGAAGATGGGCCCCTCGAAGGGTGGTTAACAGGAGGGCACCAAGGGAGCCAGCCTTCTGGGTGCTGAATGTTCTACATCTGGATCCTGGTGATGGTTACACGGATGTATAAAAGTGTAAAAATTCATCAAGATATACCTTAAAATGTGTGCACTGGATTGGGCATAATTAATAATTCAATGGAAGGAGGAAGGGCAAGGGAAGAAGAAAGGAAGTGATCTTAGGAAGGAAGGCACAGAAACGGGTGTTGGGAGTGACATGTTGAAGAACCCCTGTCCTAAACGACCCACAAATGGGCTGTGTGTTTGGCAGGTCGCTTCCTGAGAGAGAGATGAGTATTCACAGATTCAAAGTCCCTGGCTTTGGTGATTCTGGGAACAGCAGTTTCCATGGGGAAGGGGGTGGGGAAGGTGGCTGTGACCACTGGGAGCAGTACTGGAGACAGGGCCTACCTGAGAAAGGGAAACGGTATACAGACAATTCCTTCTGGACACTTCTAGAAAAGGGAAAAGCTGCCAGTGATTTGGAATTGCAGAAGTGTTGTATTTTATTTTGTTTTTTGGTTGTGCTTGGCTCTGAGATTTTTATTTTTTTTTTAAGATTAAAGAGACAAAGAAAGAGAGGGTGGCAAAGAGAACAATAAGGATGGTCGTTGATGAAGCCAGGTCTTCATGGGGGGAGGGCGCTGAGCGCACCTAACACAGGAGTGGCCTGGCCTTGCAGAAGGGCAACGGCATCCCTTCCTCCGGGGATGCCCACGGAGCAGAGAAGAGGGATGCAGGGTCGGAGTGCAGGGGAAGGCACGGCTACCACAGTCTTTTAAAGCAAGTGAAAAAACCCTGAGGCCAGCTATGTCCAGAGGACTTCTTGCTAAGTAAAGAATAAACACCGTGCCCTGCGTGCAATGTGCTGCCTTGGCCCTGGGAGAGCAAAGGGGCGTTAATGGAAACCAGTGAAACCCAAACCGAGTCTGTCATTCAGTGAACAGTGCTGTGCCCGTGTTAATTTCTCCGTTCGAATGGACACGGTATGCTGCTCGCGTTAGGGGACACTGGGTGAAGGGTATATGAAAACTCTGAACTATCTTCGTGACACTTCTGTAAGTTTAAAATGATTTCAAATTTTAAAGTCTATTGAAAAATAATCAGTAAGTAAAAGCATTCCTGACACACCATGGACTATCCATGAGGATAATGGATTCTGACTTCAGGTAAGTGAGACACACACCCTGCCACAGCCAGGAAGAAAGAACTTTAGTGTTTCTCTCTGTCCTGGTAACTCCAGCCAAGTTCTCTGGGCCCAAACGTCCCCTGTCACTTTTGCAGAGAGCTCATTTCATTGTTTCTCATACAAACACTGCGGATAAAGTCATTTCCAAACACTGCCAACAGCGAGCGTAACTAATGCGTGGTGCGGCTTCAGTCCGTATCAGGCAAGTATCTATAGTAGCTGCCAGTAATGTGAGCTGAGACCTGAAGAATAAATAGGAGTTCATGCTGAGAGGGCGAGGCAGGGCCCTCCAAGAAAGAGGGAACAGCACATGCAAAGGCCTGAAGGGGGAGAGCACTGTGGGTCAGGAAGGTGGCCAGTGTGGATGCAACACAGAGGAGGGGGCTGGAGGGAAGGTGGGAGAGGCAGGAGGGGCACAAGGTAACAGCCAGCAAAACACCCTGGGGAGCTTGGCCTTCATCACCAGAACCATAGAAATTACTGAAGAATTTGAAGCAGAGGAAAGTTGTACGGGGATTTCCAGATGCATTCAATCAGTGGATATTTATGGAGGACCTACTGTGTTCTGGGCACTGGAACAGACACAGGGAAACAAACCCAACATGGTCCTTGCCCTCCTGGAGGTGACAGGGGAGGGAGACATTAGAAGACACTAGTATTAATTACCACAGTAAGAAGTGCAATGGAGGAGGGGCCATGTGGTGTCATGAAGAGGGTGAGGGGGTGTGCTGGGATCTTCTGTTTGCCGCCCCCCCACCAATATCCACCTCTGCCCTGCTCCACCTGCCCAGCCCTGCTCCCCAAAGGCTGGCCTGGAAGGAGTCTACAATGACACCTTGCCCAAGGGAGCAGAGGGTAAGAAGAGAGAGAGAGGTCGGGGTACTTACTCCCCCTGGCTTGCTCCTTGTCTGCAGGTTCCAGACTGCCCCTCCTGGCCACTGTCGCTAACCCTCCAGTGCTTCAGTGTCCCTACTCTGCGCTCACACCCCTGAAAACCATCCCTTCATAAAACTCTCCTCCACGTGCCCTACTGAGCATGCTGTTTGCTCCTGGCCAGGACCCTAACACAAGGGGGATACACTGCAAAGTGCAGAGAGGGCACAGACCAGTCCTCCCCAAGAAAGTCACGTTTGAGTTGAGACCTAAAAAACAAGCAGCTGGGGTGACTGTGGGCAGGGGCAGCATGTGCAAAGGCCCTGAGGTGAGAAAAGGCTTCACATGTTTGAAAAGAAAAAGCCTTTGAGGTAGGGTGAGATGAGTTAAGGAGGGAATTATTTGGAATGGGGCCGGGGGCTAGGCAGGGGCTAGATCATGCAGGGCTTCTCAAGCCCCAGTAAGGGGTAGGGTTATTAATGCTATACGGCAAACATCTCTCATTCTCTGTCTTCCAAATCCATGGGAGGGCTACCCGTCCTGGACTCTGGAGGATGGGTAGAGTTGACTACTTCGGGTATGGGTATTTGGGGTATTTGTGGGTTTGGTAGACTATTTTGAGCCAGTCGTAAGCAGAAGTGACACATATCACCAGAGCACTCAGTTGCCAGTGTGACGCTGTCCGGAGCTCTATTTTTTTCTACCACGACACCTGGCAATGGTCGAGATGGCGACCATCCCATCGTTCTGGTCCCAGGATGAGAAGATATCAGAGCCCCTAGCCAATCCCTGACAGATAGGAAGCATGAATGAGGAAGAAGCCTTTATTATTTTAAACGACTGAGTTTGGGGGGGATGTTTGTTACCGCGGCATAGCCAGACATCTCCTGACTGACACAGTGAGAATCTGGGGATTTATTCAGAGTGCAATGGGAAGCACCAGAGATTGCAGTGGAGAAGTGGATCAATAGAACTGGGAGATCAGAGTTACGAGGTGGTGCAGACAGTGAGCACAGTCCTGTTTAGGAAAGTGAATATGGGGGATGTCAGATCTGGCCTGAGGCATCATGGGTACTCCCCCCCCTACCCCTTCCTGTTGCTTTGTGCTCTGGTTAACCCTTTAAGAAAAAGACCATACCTTCTCATCCAGTTCAGCCAAGAGTATTTTCATCGATTTAATCAAGGCATCGTAGTCCTCTTTGGTCTGCAGCAGGAAACTCAGCTCTACGTGGTTTTTTTCATTCCGATCTAAGTTCTTAGAGGAGTTGATGAGACTCAAAAGCAGGGTGACCTCATCCTGCTCCTCTTGCAGGGTCTTGATTTCCTTCCTGTTAGGGAAGCAGCGTGTGATTAAGCTTGAATGCTTGGATTCACCTTGATCAGACACACCCGACTCCGACTCTGCTGTGAAAGGAGACTGGAGAGGTAGCTCCCACTCCAGCAGTGGAAGGGACTTGCCCGAGGCTTGGGCCTAGGTCTAGAACTCAGATCACTTGCGATCCAATGCAACTTCCACCGCTCTGCCTTTCTCTCGGGGGCATTTTTTTTTCCTAAGGAACAATTTGCAGCTGTGCCTGTCAACACCCATTACCCAGACATGGTGGGCGCCCCCATGTTTTCTTTTGCCCCAGCTCAGCGGCATCTGTCTGATCTTGCAGGCTTTCTTTCCAGACTTTACAGCCAATTATCTCCGATAATGAGAGGCAAACCCATCAGACAGAATTTTTCAATCTTGCATCAACACAGCGATGCACAGTAACCTCTAACCTCCACCAGTTTCTCTACTCGGGGTGCTAATGATTTGCTAAATTGGCGGACATGCGTCTCCTCCTTTCCCTCTGTCTACTCTGGAGAAGAGAGAGGGTTGGGAATATGGGTAAACAAGGATATTGAAGAGAAAAGGCTCAGGAGACTGCACAACTCAACAATAAAAAATGGTCCAGAGGCCAAGTTTCTGGCAAATTCTGGGCACCCTCGTCTTACACGCACTGCTCAGCGCGGTTTGCAGACCAGCTGCCTCAACATCCTCTGGAAGCTTGGAGAAATGCAGAAGCGCAGGTCCCAACCCAGGACCTACTGAATCAGAATCTGCTTTGTAACAAGACCCTCAAGTGATTCCTATGCCCATTAGAGTTTTGAAACACCACGCTAGAACAGCAAAGAACGTTCTAGGGTAAGCGTCTGCAGAGCTTTTTCTGTAACGGGCCGAAGAGTAAATATTTTAGGTTGTTCCCACCAGACGTCTCGGTAGCAACCACGCCACAAAGTAGCCACAGGCAATGCACAAACACGTGAGTGTAGCTGTGCTCGAGTCGCACTTCGTTCACAGAACAGGCAGCCGGCCAGACTTCCCCGAGGGCCGTCCTTGGCCGGCCACAGCTCTGCAACAGCGCCACCCAACAGAACAGTTCGCAGCGACGGAAGTGGTCTCTCGCTGCTCCGTCTGAGAGCGTCCACCAGGCACGTGTGGCTCTGAGCATTTGAAATGTACCTAGTGCAACTGAAGAACTGATTTTTTTAAAGATTGATTGATTGATTGATTGATTCTTAGAGAGAGTGCAAGGGAAGGAGAAACAAAGGGAGAGAAGCATCAGTGTGTGGTTGCCTCTCGTTCGCCCCCTCCACAGGGCCTGGCCCACAACCCAGGCCTGTGTCCTGACTGGGAATTGAACCGAACTGGTGACCCTCTGGTTCACAGGCCTGCGCTCAACCCACTGAGTCACACCAGCCAGGGCTGATTTGTAAATTTTATTTAATTAATTGCAAATGTAAATAGCTACATATGACTAGGGACCACCAGAGTGCACACTCAGTTCTGGAGTGTCTTGTCTTCCAAACCTGGCAGCTGGGACTTTTCTCTCCCATTTAAGCCCCTCTTGGGAGGGGTTCTTTGTAAAGGTGAAGAGAAAAGACAGGGAGCACAAGAGGTTCTCCGACTCAGGCTTTCAGAGGGAGGAGTCAAAGCAAAGGGAAGGTCTGTCTGTCCCAAAGGCAGGGCTGGGACTGCGGTGAGGGGATGTGAGGCACACAAAAGTTTAAGGAGGTCTTCCCTCTCGGGGTGGTTCAGGGGCAGGGTCAGCACTGGGTCAAAGCACTCCCTTCGATACTGCACCCTAGGCACCTCACTCACCGCACCCCAGTTCTGGCACTATTTACAGGGGTTTCGCTCTGAAGAGCTGAAAATTTCAGCTCTTCCACCCCTCTCCCTTTCAGTTCAATCACAGTGACACCAGACCAGACGGACTGGGGCAGGGTAGAGTGGGGCGCAAAAGAGTGACTCAGGAAAAACTGTCAGAGACACGCCAGGAAAGAGGCACTTCCCAGTGCCGACTGCGGGTGAATCAGGATCGCCAGGCTCCAACGTGCAGGTTGTGGACTGTGCAGCCAGAGGGGCACTGTCTGTTTGAAAAAAACTTCACTGGTTTGTTGACTTAATACACTTTCCTGGGAGACACTTTATCTTGCTCTAACAAAATCCCTACATAATGACGTTTCCAACAGATGACAATGAAGTGTCTTGAGAAAAGGTGCCTTTTACATTTCCTTTTTTTAATTATTATATTTTGTTGATTATGCTGCTACAGTTGTCCCAATTTTTCCCCCTTTGACCTCCTCCACTCAGCAACCCCCCACTGCCTCAGACGTCCCCAGCCCGTTGTCCATGTCCATGGGTCATGCATATACAAGGTCTGTCTGGAAAAAGTCCAGCCATTGGTAGTATAACAAGAACGGTTTGCATGACATCGCTGTAACCTGGCAGCCAAGGAGAGTGGCCTGGAATGTGCATGTGTGAACAATGATGACTTCATTGTACTAGTCAGTGGGGGCGGTAGGCGCCATCGAGTGAGTATGTGTACCGTACTGCATTCAAAATGACTGAGCAAGTAGAGCAACGAATCTGTACCAAATTTTGCGTTAAGCTTGAACATTCCTTCATGGAAACTATTGGGATGATTCAGAAGGCTGCAGCTGTGGGCAACTGGTGATTGGTAGCTTCATCACAACAATGCACCTGCTCATGCATCATATCTTGTGCAGAGTTTTTTAGATGAAACATCAAATCACCCAGGTGACTGAGCCCCCTTACAGCTCAGATGTGGCGCCCTGCGACTTCTGGCTTTTCCCAAAACTAAAATCACCTTTGAAAGGGAAGACACTTCAGACTGTCAATGAGATTCAGGGCAGCTGATGGCAACTGGGAGAACTGTGTGAGGTCTCAAGGTGCCTACTTTGAAGGGGACTGAGAGGTCATTGTCCTATGTACAAATGTCTCTTGTATCTTCTTCGATAAATGTCTCTATTTTTCATATTGCATGGCTGGATACCTTCTGGACAGACCTTGTATGCTCTTTGGCTAATGTATTTCCTATGCTGTACTTTACATCCCCATGACTATTCTGTAACTACCAATTTGTAATTCTTAATCCCTTCACCTTTTTTGCCCAACCTCCCCACACCCCTCCCATCTGGCCACTTTCAAAATGTTCTCTGTATCTATGATTCAGTTTGTGTTCTGCTTGTTTTTGTTGTTGTTGTTTAGATTCACTTGATAGATATGTATTTGTTGACATTTTGTTGTTCATTGATTTTCTTCTTCTTTTCCTTACATAAGACCCTTTAACATTTCATATTATGCTGGTTTGGTGATGATGAACTCCTTCAGTTTCTTTTGTCTGGGAAGCTCTTTCTCTGTCCTTCAATTCTAAATGATAGCTTTGCTGTGTAGAGTTATCTTGGTTGTAAGTCCTTGCTTTCGTCACTTTGAATATATCTTGCCACTCCCTTTTAGCCTGCAAAGTTTCTTTTGAGAAATCAGCTGACGGTCTTATGGGGCTCCCTTGTAGGTAACTAACTGCTTTTCTCTTCTTATTTTTAAGATTCTCTCTTTGTCTTTCACATTTGGCATTTTAATTATAATGTGTCTTGGGGTGAGTCTTTTTGAGTTCATCTTGTTTGGAACTCTCTGTGCTTCCTGGACTTGTATGTCTGTTTCCTTTACCAGGTTAAGGAAGTTTTTTTTAACTATTTTTTCAGACAGGTTTCCAATTTCTTGCTCTCTCTCTTCTCTTTCCAGAACCTGCGTGATACAAATGGTGGAATGCTTAAAGTTGTCACGGAGGCTCCTTACACTATCCTCATTTTTTTTTAATTCTTTTTCCTTCTTGCTGTTCTGATTGGTTGGTTTTTGCTTCCTTATGTTCCAAATAATTTATTTGATTCTTGGCTTCATCCAGTCTACTGTTGATTCCCTATAAATTGTTCTTCATTTCAGTTAGTGTATCCTTCATTTCTAACTGGTTCTTTCTTATGGTTTCCATGTCCTTTTTTATGCTGTTGAAGATCTCTCTGAGTTCATCTGTTCCTCCCCTAATTCATTGAGCATCCTTATAACCAGTGTTTTGAGCTCTGCCTGTCCTGCTTGTCTCCATTTTGTTTAGGTCTTTTTTTTGGAGTTCTGTTCTTTTCTTTCATTTGGGCCATGTTTCTTTTGTCTCCTCATTTTGGCAGCCTCCCTGTGTTTGTTGCTATGTATTAGGTAGAGCTGCTATGTCTCCCAAGCTTGATAGAGTGGCCTAATATAGTAGGTGTTTTGTAGGGGCCAGTGGCACAGCCTCCCTTATTACCCAAGCTGGGTACTTGAGGGTTAGCTATGTACACCCTCCTATTATAGTTGAGCCTTGATTGCTCTTGGCATATCCAAGGTCAGCCACCACCTGTGTTCTGTCCAGGGTCGCACAACATAAGCTACAAAGCGATCTGCAGATAGCTGCTACTTGTGCTGGGCTTGGAGGGGCCAAGCAAGGTCAAGCTGTTTACCAAGGCAAGCTGCTACTAGTGCCAGGCTTGGGGCAACTTAGCAAGAGGTATGGGGCTTGCTGAAGCCAGATGCTGCTTGTTCGAGAGAATTTAGAAAAATGTGAGGCATGGGCCAAGACAAGCCATTCGTATGGAAAAGCCTCTGGAAACAGCTTAGGCTGGCCCAAAAGTTTGGTGGAGCAGGGCCTCAAGGAATCAGCAGGGTGGGGCAAACAGTGTGAGCCAGGTTGATGGAGTCTCCAATATGGAGCCAGATGCCAGCTCTGTGGCTCTTTGGGGGTGAGGAGGAGGAGTGGTCTCTGCCAGCACTTCTGTCTGGGAGAAAGCTGCTCCGCAGCTCTCGCCCTGATGCCAAATGATTCAGTTTCTCCCCTATGTCTGCGGTGCCTTTCAATCTGCTGCCCCTACCCTGGAGCTCAGAGCGCGTGAGTCTGAGTAAGTCTGTGTGTGGGCCCTTTAAGAGGAACTTCCAGGGATTCCAGCAGTTTCTGTCTTCCAAAGCCTCAATCCCCACTAGTTTTTACAGCCAGAAGTTATGGTAACTTCTCTTCCTGGCACTGGAACCCTGGGCTGGGGGGCCTGTTGTGGGGCTGGGACCTTTCAATCCTGAGATATCCCTCCTGATGTTTATCTACCACATGTGGCCAGCCCATTCCACATCTCTACCCCTCCTACCAGTCACGATGTAGTTGGTTCTTTAATTCTGGAGTTGTAGGACTTCCATTCAGCTCGATTTCTGATGGTTCCGAATGATGGTTGTTCTGTAGTTTAGTTGCAATTTTGATGTGGTTGTGCAAGAAGGCGAGCTGTGTTTACCTACACCGTCATCTTGACCAGAAGTACCCCACATTTTTCTAACTGACATGAAGATCCCATATGGACTAGCAGTGGCTGTGAGTGAGTCAAATCCATGGAAAGTATAAAGAACCCCTTTTTCCTATCCTCTAGATGTCACGCATCATCTAACAGTAAGATTTTCTTTCTAACAATGGTTTCTGCCTAAACAAACATTCTGGATGGAGCTAAGGAATTACATTCCCTTGGAGGGAATCTAAGAAAATTTGGTTTTTGGCTTATTCAACCCTGGGGAGCACCTTCCTATGGCCCAAAGAAACTATACACACCATAATTCTAGGGCAACCCAGTTTCAAATATTTTCTCTTGCAGATCCCATCAGGATGCACAAGCAGGAAACATCCTTTGGGGTGTCCATTGCCTGGTGATTTCTCCTTCTCTTGGCACTCCCACCTCCAGTGCCAGAACCATGGCAATGATACCCACAGCCATTTTGTATCCTGTGCCCCAGCCCCACCTGTGGCCACAGCTGATTGTTCCAGGAGTAGACACCTGACCCAAGCTGACCCAATCGGTTTCTTTCTCTCTTGGGAAATTGGGAGTGGAATTGATTCACAACAGTCTCTCTGTGTGGCCCTTGGTAGCTCAGGAGTTGGAGGCAGCCATCTCCAACCAGTGGCAGCTGAGATTGAGAGAGAGAAAACTCATGTGTGGAAAGAAACATGACCCAGAGACGGTTTCTTCAATAGGGTCCTTGCCTGTGACCCGGGTGCCCTGCTCCCCTTGGTGTCCCTGAGACACCCTGGATTCTGAGAACCAATCTCCCCTCCCCAGTGAAGTTATCCCAAGTCATCCCCAGATTGAGTTCAGAAGCAGGTCCCTGGCCCGAGGAAGCAAGCCCCAGGAAACCGAAACCAAACTTTTCTCCAAGTTCATTTCATACAAAACTCCGACCATCACTTACTGCTGGTTTGCGATCATCTGCTGGGAGCGGAAGTTAAAGGACTTCCTGCTTTCCACCATCTTCCAGAACTGCTGCCTCAGCTTCCGAAGCTCCACCTCGGCTAGCTGCTCTTTTGCCTTCTCTGAAGGTTCCTGGAGACCTTCAGAGTCTTTTCTCCAGTGCTTCTTCGACTGGGTGAGACAGGGGCATGAGCAACAGGTTAGGTGACTAGAGAAGCCCCTATTTCAGCTCAAGGTCAGGGGACACGAGGGGGTGCCTGGGGCAAGGCTGAAGGTAGAAGACCACCCTAGGGTGATGTCAACTGCTTATCTGTTACCTCCCTCCTGAGGGTGCCAGGATGGAAAGGGAGCTAGGCCTCATTATTGCATACTGAAGAGGCGGACTTGCTGCATGACCTTGGGTGAGTCACTAACCCGAGCCTCTAGTCTCTCACTTATAAAACAGGCACCCACACATTTGTTGTTAGGATTAAACAGGCTGACGTGTGCATACGGGTGGCGCAGTGCCTGACCCACAGTAAGCTCTCTCCACACGGGAGCTATTATTACCTACCGTCGGCATCTTGAAGGAACTGTGCTTTCCCTCTGCTCAGACACCAGACTCAGGAGGGCGGGGGAGGTCAAACCCGGCGACCACTCCTTCCTCTCTCTGCAGCGCCCTGTCCACGGTGGCAGAAGGGAGAGAACTTGTGAGCCACCCCTGCTGGTGGTGCAGGAACCCAGGGGCACAGTCTCCCTTCCCCACCCCCCGCAGTCCCTTCCTCCTCCCACAGCTTGGCACATGAGGAGGACACGGCAGATGGCTGCCCGGGTGTGAAAAGAGGCTTCTTCTTCTTCTTCTTTTTTTTTTTTTTAAGCAACATTTGCCTGAAACCTGTTCCTCTCATGATTTATTATTAGGAGCTGGGCAGATGGTTCCAATGTGTCCGTTACCCTCCTGCTCCCTGTGTTCCCAAAGAAGAGTGAGCAAATGGTACCAGGGCGGTGTGTCCCCTAGTGGGGTTAAAGCAAGATTCATCCAGCTTCAGCCGTGTGGGACCCTGTCTTTTAAAGCAGGAGCCATAGGTACTGAAAGGCGTTTTTATTGTGTCATAACTTGAAACTCATTTGGCCTGGAGGTATCCAGAGGAGGGGGCCACAAGTTAACCCTACAAACCCTCGGGGGCTGTGAGACCCCCTGCACCTCTGCTCCCAGACCTCAGGGGCTAGATGCCTAAGGCAGGAACTTCCAGCTTTGCTACCCAACCAGGGGCCCTGCAGTGCAGGGGTTAAAGCACTGGTTGTGTCAATCATCGGATCTCAGCAAAAATTCCTCTCTGGCCACTTATAACCTTGGGCAAGCCACTTCAGTTCTCTGGGCCTACTCCGTCCCCTTGGAACAAATCCACCCCCATTCTCACAGCTAGGCCTTCAGAAGGCCCCAAAATGTCCTGGCCCCAGGCACACCCCATCTCATTCAGGGGTCTCAAACCCAAGGTGTACAGGGCAAATTCAGCCTGTCTTCAGTTCTGCTCAGCACTAAGCAGGCAGTGTTTTAAAACACGAATGTGGGTCATGCACTCACTCTCCTGGCTGCAGGCTCCACTCCTCCCTGCCTTCTCCTCCTTCCCCAATCCCGCATTTCCTGTAACTGCCTGGAGCCAGCAGGAATCTGAGTTTGCAACTCCTAAGAAGAATCTCAAAGCTGCCCACTCCCCTGGAGCAGTTGTGTGCGGCAGAAAGTGCTGAGAAACCCAGAGGTCCGGGTCAAGGAGGATCACGCAAGCGCCTCTCACTCCCTGGGCCTCAGTCTACCCACTACAGTATCTGTAGTGTTGGGCACGTGAGAAGCTCTTAGCAACTACTGTTTGCATGAATGAAGTCTGCTCCCAGGCGGATAGCATCTTTACTGTCTAATATTTAACCAGTCAAGGAGGCCGGTTCCTCCTCTGCTGCTAAATTTGAACAATCTGCCGTTAAAAGAAAAGCCTGACTCGTGACGGGCTCTGTGGGGGCCCTGGGAGAAGCCACTGCATGGTTATAAATGCCAGCTCTGGGAGAGGAGGCGCCTAGAAAAACAGAGCCAGGGCTGCAGAACCTGGTGGAATGCTAAACATCAACTTGGGGCAGTAGCCACGCAGGGATGCAGTGACGCCTGCAAATTAAAAAACAAAATTGGGGGATCCTTACGGAGTGAAGTGGAAGTTTGCTGGACTTTCTTGGAGTTCTTGACACACTGTAATTTATGTTTAAATGAGGGGAGTCATGTATTTTCCAAGCTGAAGAAGCCCAAAGTCGGGATGGACTGCGGACAGGCACATCTTTGCTTCTTCCCAGTAGGGGACGCTGTGGAGCAGCAGGTGCAACCGCACAGGCGGGGAAATTTACCCAGGCGCCTGCACAAGCGCTGTGACGGCGTGTCCCACGCTGGGAGGCCTACCTGTCGCGCGACCCGCGCTGTGCCAACCCCCCGCCGCAAGTCCCCGTATTCTCGGACCCCTGGAACAGGCGCCTTTGTGACCCGGACAGATGGAGCGTTCTCCCCTGGAACGCGCTGGGAAGGCACAAGGCTCTTAGGTGGAGATCATAGAACAGCTGGTGAATGGGAAGGGTTTTTTGGTGGGGGAGTGACGACGCACTTCTCAGCGACCCCAAACTAACTCGACCCTCATGACACTAACTTCTTGACTCAATGAACGCTCAGCTTCCCTGACCCTGCGGATCACACCGCCTTTCAGTTGCCATTCACTGGCATCTCCAATCACCATCTCCTGATCCCACCCCCCTCACTCCCTCTCACACTCACACATACCTGCTGGGTAGTGCTTTACATGCACTATCTCAGAGAAACCCAGTTCTTTTTGCTCTGCAAAAAAGAGAGAGGAGGGGAGAGAAATAATTTAAGAGAACACCAGTGCAGGGGAATCTGTCCATCAGTTTTCTTCAGGAGCACCCCCACAGCCCCACCCTGCTCTCTGTGAGCATAAAATGGGAAACCCCACTCTGAACCAAGTCACCTCTGACTCCCAGCCTGAGGGCTTTTCACTGGCCTGAGTTTGGTAGCTTAAAGACAAACATTTTTTTATACAAATGGCCCTGGAATATTATACAAGCCAACCACTTCCTCTGGGGCTAAACTCAAGAAGCAGCCACACTGCTGAAGGGAAATGATTGGTTTCCTACAGTAATTTTGATTTCATGTGATTTCCACCCTGCCTCCTAGCCCCTTGAGTGAACTGTAGCTCACTCATACAAAGATCTGCATTCTCTTATCCCCAAACTCTTGGGACAAACATGTCTTAGAACTACCTAACATTTTGGTTTCGGGAAGGTAATATGGCACAGGAGGGAACCCTGTTGCCTCCAATGTTGCTGGCGGCCATACTGTACCCATGCAGGATGTTAGTGTGAAAGTAGACTTATTACCTATGGGGTTTGGGCAACTTGTCAAAATCAAACATGTTAACATTTCAGCAAGGAAATATATCCCAATTAATGCCAATAGAATAAACAAAGATTATGCGGCCCCACAAGGCCTCATTTCAGGCCTTGATGACTCACACAAAGTTGTCAGCAAAAGTTCCCAGTCTGAGGTGCGGAAATGGAGGATCTTTGTTCAGGTTTGGAAACCCAGGGAAACACCACTTCAGGAGGAAACCAAAAGTGTGCTCTCTCCAGACAAGGGGGAGCCCACTTTTTATAGAAACAGTTCCCACCCTGTTTCCTGGTTGGTCCATTTTATACAAATAAGGAATCCAAATTTGCACAGTCTGATTGGTCCAAATAGCACTGTCCTATTGTTCAGAGCAGTTCTGGTTATCCAGAGTGGATCTCAGCCCACTGGTTGAAAGATGGCACCAGGAGTTCCCTTATGAGTCCTCAGGAACACAGTGCAGGAGGCTGATAGCTCAGTCTGTGGCTTTTCCCTGAAATGTAGGATGGGTGGGAGGCCTCTGTCAGCAATGGCTGGTAGACTCCGATTATGAGTCTGTACCCAGTTAATCACAAGGAGTCTTTTCTTCTCAAGGTCCACAAGTGTTTTAGGACAAGTGTGACCATCCTCATATTACAGGTGAGGAAACTGAGGCTGAGAGAAACACAGTGATGTTGGCAGTAAGTGGAGGAGTGAACATTTGAACCCACAGCTCTCTGTCTCCTGAGCTCCATGCTTTCCCACAAACCTGACTGCAACCACAGCTCCAAACCTCAGCTTCTTCTGGAAGCTGATTGATATGTACCATCTCTCTGATATTTAAAGGGCCACTCTAGCCCTCAGTTCCATACATAGCCCAGTGACTCACTTCAAGTGTCAACAACTGAAAGATGATTAAGTTCAATTAGGTTCAGGACTTGTTAAAAATAGGATTTCCTCAGAAGAATTTACTCTTTCTGCCTTTATGGGCATAGATCTCAGCATCCCACATGCAGAGAAGTGCAAGGCTTTTAAAATTAGAACATGCCAGAATCAATTCTGCTAAAGGGATCTTTAGCTCCATCAGTGGGGCTTGGAGCAGAATGAGATGTCAGCTTGCCAAAACGATGAGCTAGCGGTGAGAAATGTTGGCGATGGCAGAGTCTACAGAATGGAGGAGAAAATTAGAATCAAGCTGCAGAGGCACTGGGCAAAGGCATCTGGCCACAGACCAGGAAGCTGATTGTCCAAGGACCCTGTGGCTCCAGAGATCAGAAACTCACTCAAAATAATTCAAAGTGATTTTTCTTCCCCCCTCTCAGCATCTGTTCTCCCCTCCTCCTTCCTAGAAGATCCCAACTTATTCAAGTAACCATCCCTCCCCATTCGGCCTACATGACCAGAAGAAGTTTCACACATATCCCCTTATGACTGAGAATTGATAGATCTCAACTATTCCTAGCCAGTCACAACCATCCCTTGCCAATGATTGGACCCAGGCCTCAGTTTAAGCCAATCTGTGCACAGCATTCTCCTAGAGACTACAACTGGTCCAGGAATGGGCATGTAACTGACAGTGGCCTAATGAGACAGAAAGGAAGGACTTACAGTCCAGGATTGAAGGGAAGATGCTTTTTCTGGCTCCATGGATGGGAATAAGGAAGTATGTTGCCCCTGTTGTTGCTGGCAGCCCTCCTGTAACCATGAGAAAAGCCAGTGTGAGAGCAAAGCCTATATATTATGGAGGGAAGAGTCTAGGGAGAATCGCAGAACAACGTAGCTGGACCTCTGATCATACATGCCTGAAACCCGCCTTGGCTCTACATTTGTTAAAGGAATGAATAAGTTTTCTTATTGTTTAAGATACTCTGGATTGCAATTTGTATTACTTGCAGCCAAAAGCAGGGTAAATTATATTAAGACTAGGGTTATTGCATGTAACTGGAGGCAGAACCCCCTGAGGAACAAGAACCAAGAACTAAAAAGCTGTCAGAAACCAAGGCAGCTCCCCTCTCCAGCTCTCTCTCTGGAACTACCTGCTCTCTCAACCTGGCCTCTTATTTTTAAAAACGATTTTCTCTGCTCTCCCTTCTTCCAATCAGCTTGCTTCTTATGAGCTCATTTTGGAGCCCAGTTTTTAAAAAGCAGTGTCCTAATTTCAACTTCCCAAGAAAGAGAACCCAACTCACCCAGTATGGATTTGATGGCCCCATCACGTGGACCAGGGGGCCATGATCAGGTGGCACAATAGCCCCTCCGCAGGGACTGTGAAAATTATTCTCAAAAAGTGGGACATAAGCAGGGAGAGCACAGTGGTACAATGAAGAGAGCACAGGACGCAGTATTAAGATATCCAGGTTCTAACCCTGGCTCTGCCACTGATTTGCTCCGTGCTCTTTAAAAAGTCAATTGACCTCTCTGAGCTTTAATTTCTTCAGAAATGAAGAACTTCACAGCCTGAAAAGGTTGTAAAATATTTCGCCACACCTATGTTCAAGATAAGAACAGTACTGATCCATAGAAAAGGTCAGGCAGAATGACAGGTTTCTGACTTCTGCCATGATGCTTTCTAAATGAAATAACAAATTATTTGGGGGTAAAAAATGTGGGATGTCCCTACTTTGCTGGTGCCCTTGGCACTGGCTTAGTTTGTATTTAGGTAACTCAGCAAAGGAGGCCACCCATGTGCCAGCCCTGCTCCATCTCCTTCAGCCCTGCCAGGGGGGCCAATCTCCGTGTTGGCAGCTTGTTGTGTCGCTCAGTCTTCCCTCCTGCTATGGCTGGTTGAACAAGAAGAGAGTATCTCATCCAGCATAGACCAATCAGAGCCTCTTTCCCAGGAAATGGAATTTGGACACAAAACTCCCTGGGAAACAAAAGACTGGTTAATAGGTGTTGGGCACTGGAGCCAAGAGATTGTGCGGAGTCAGGGCTGGAGCAGAGATTTTCCCCCAGTGTGTATATACCCTGCTCAAAGGTTGGCCACGCACAAAGCCCTACCTCATGTCTGCCTTGCTAGGAAAATCCTGATTCATGTTCCAGAACTGAGTGGAAAATACTGAATCTTATAGAAAGTGAGCACAGAAAGTGAGCCCATCTGAGATCTTGGCGTGACCAATGAGATAGGGGTGGAGGTCTGCTGGAGAATTTTGGGACGGAGGTGCTGGCTGAATGTCCAGTCACAGCGCCCTCTAGCTGAAGCGCCTGGGCCTAGTAGTGGGGGATTTGAGGTCCTTGCTTCAGCACGGTGTCTCTGGTGGTAGCTGTGTCCCTTGTACCTCGACAGCCACTGCTCCTGTCTCTCCAGCTCCTGCCCTCATTGGGCTTCGGTCACACTCGTTCCTTCCCCTGCCCCTTCCTACCTTTTCTGTGGTAATGGCTTCCCTCTGTTGCCAATCCCTTGGTGCCTCAGCCTCCCTCCTTCTGATGCCGTAACCCTGCCCACCCTCTGAGAGAAGTCCCTTCTTTAAAGCCCCTTGGCCCATCTGAGCTGGATTGTTTTCTTCTGGGGTTTTCATTGTCACAGCCCCTCCCCACCTTCCCATGTGACAAGCCAGTGACCTTCCTGGATTCCATGCTGCAGACACTCTGCCCTCCGGAGGAGAGGGGAACCAGCCCGGGAGTGAAGCCAGCATTAATTTCAATTTGGCACCAGGAGCAGGGCCAAACGCTTCCGTCTTTTTTGAATAAGTAAGTAACTGGGGATAGTCACCAGGAAGACCAAGCCATGATTAGAAGCTTGGCATTTTCAGCATCCCCCCACCCTACCCCACCCCACCCCCACTTTCCACAGAGGGGCTGGAAATGGAGTTAATGGTGGATCGTGCCTAGGGCAGCGGTTTTCAATCAGTGTGCCGCAAGAAGTTTTAAAACACACAATACCTGACTATTCAGTCAGGACCACTGACCTCTTTTCCCTTAGATTGTCAAATTAAAAAATGACCACAGCCAACACAACAGTAGCCGTCCATTGTGAATGAAAAAGCTGTGTCCATATACGAGGTGTTTCTAAACTGCCTGAGTATTTGCTATTAATATGATTATTAAAACTTGGATTTCCAGATATACTTCTCTTGAAAGATTGTAAAATCTGGCCACAAAGGAGCTACATTCTTATTTATCTATTTATTTGGCGAATATTCACATGTAGTGCTTTTCACTACATTTCAGGCACTCTCCTGGACATGTGCAAACATTAGTTCCTTCAGAACATCTGCATGAGGTGGGCTCTCTTACTGTCCAACTTTACAGGAGAGGAAGCTGAGGCCTGGGCAGGGGAAGTGATTTGCCCCATGTCACCACAGTAAGAGGCAGTCAGGCCCAAATCCAGCCCAGCTGACTCTGTTTGGTGACAACCAGCTAGCACTGCGTCCTAACTGCCGCCTTGAGAAGGGCATGAACTCCCAAGATCACCAGCACACGCCCCCCGCGGAGTTTCTATTTCCATTCCTCGAAGGCCCCTTTGAGCTCCCTCTTTCCCCACCCGCACCCATTGGGGAGAGGGGAGCGTTTCGACTACAATGGCAGCTTCCTGAGTGATCCCAGTGAGCACGCCTGAAGTCACCAAGTCCAACTTCCATTTCTGGGGTCCTGGGCTTTCTTGGAAATCGTCCTCTCCTCTGAGGGATTTAGATTAATCCCCTTATCCAGTGGCTCAGGATCAGGCAGAGAGTCAGGTCACCTGCTTCAGTCTGGCCAGACTGGATTACCTGCCTTGACCTCAAAATTCACTCATGCATACCTGCTCCTGAGATGCTTGATGATTAATAACAGCAGGGAGTTTGGGAATGGTGTGTTTTCCATCTTCTGGGACTATCTCTGGCTTGAACACAGCTACCACCCTCTGTCCCCCACCCTGCCCCCCACCACCGACTACCCACCCTGGCCTGGATTTGCATCATTTGAAGGTTCCACCATATTCCACATAATTGAATGACCCAGAAAATAAAAGCTGATCAAGTCAATGGTCCTCAAAGAATTTGAGAGTGGCCAGAATGTTCTGAAATCATCCTGCTCAGGGCCGTGTGACAAACATCTGTCCAGTTGTCCTGCCTTCTTGCAGGAAGAGCTGGCCCACTCTCAGTCAGCAAGGTTTGGGGGCTGCCCCGTGCTGACTGGATGCAGGGAGCCTGGCCAACGGGAGCCGCATTCCTCTACCTACAGCCCAGCTTCTGTCTCAAGGCTACAGACAGCTCTTGCCGGATTCCAGAACAGCCTTTCTCCTCACTCCTTCAGGACCGGGGTCCCTGCTCCTGCCGGTCCCAGAGCATCAGCATCCCCAGCTGGCTCCCTTGCTCCTACCCACAGCTCTGTTACAAGTCCCTGCATTAATGCTCATCATTAATGCCCTTGTGTCTCCTGTGGGACCCTAGCTGACTGAGACACCTGGAGGTAGAGACCCCAGCAGCCCTTGCAAGAGCTGATCAGCCCTCTCACCCCCAAATCTGTTTTCTCAGCCCCCTTTACCTCCTTATCCTGGGCCCAAGGACTCATCTGCTCTTCCTTCATTGCAAATGCTGCTGTGACCCTCTCTGTTTTAGGGTGGCCTTCTCACACTTAGCTGCAGAGTGGGGTTCAATCTCCTGGCCACCCCCTTCCTTAGTGTTCTGAGTTCCTTTCCCTGTGTACCAGGCCTTGTGCTTGGGATTGTGCAGGTAAGACTTCCTTTGCTACGTAACCCTGAAGGGAAATCTACGGGGGGAAGTTACACAGCTTCAGCAATCTCCCAAAATTTAGTTGCAGATAGAACTTTTTCTAGATTTGGCAAGAGGACATGCTGGTTACAGGCTTGTGCTGTGGAGTCAGGTAGACCCCCGCTCAAATCCCGCCTCTGCTGTGCTACTTAGGCAACGACTTATTCTCTCTGGGCCTCCATCTCCTTGTCCAGGCTGCCCTCCCACAGCTCCAGGAGACACCACTCAGGTGGGAGCGCCAGGGGTTGCCGCCTACACAGACCACTGAGTGAAGGTTACCCCTGTGTCCTGCTAGGAATGATGTGACAGCGCCGCCTCCCTGGGTCATTGTGCCCAGGCTTCACTCAGCAATCACTCCAGTAACCTGCCCCCACTTTACAGAAGAGAAACCTGAGGGTCAGAGAGGCTGAATGATATGTCCTAGGTCATATATTCAGGACTTGGATTGAGTCTCTCTTCCTCCAGAGCCAGTGTGCTCCCAACCCACTGTCCCCCCAGAGACCGCCAGTGTGGAGAGCTGCTGCACCATCCGACTTCGGGCCCTGGCCCACTCCCTGCCCTCAGCGCACACCTCCAAGGCTTTCCCTCAGTGCAGATGGTTACTTCCCCTCCCTTCTTTCTCATTCCTGCAGAGCTCCAGGTCGAACCTCCACTTTGCTTTTATCAGTCTCTCTCTGGCTGCCTCAAAGGCCTTTCCAAACACACTTCTGCTCTCTCCCTCTCAAGACCTGGCAAACACTTAGTTCTCCAGGTCTGATCCCACGGCAGACATTACTAATCAATGCTGGCACTTTTTCCCCACAGATCCAAGATGTGGCAATCCAGCAGGCAGCCATTACCAAATGATTCAGACTATCCCAGGGGAAAAAAAAATGCTATTCCTTCCCGAGACTGTACTCTCCTTGAGAGCAGAAGTAGAGTCGTGATAAGCTCTGCCTATAACGAGCCCAAAAATAGTAATAAGTTTCATATATAAAGGACTCAGGAAATTTGTAGATGGACAAATTTGGCTTTCCTTCTCACGAGCATGTGTTTGAGTAATCTCCTTCCCCTTTCCAATGTGAAACAGAAATGGAAGCTCAGAAATGAACAGACCTCAACTTCCGGCCAAGATGGAGGCGTAGGTAGACACCCTGTGCCTCCTCGCACAACCAAAAGACGGACAACAACAAATTTTAAAAGAAAAAACAACCAGAACTGACAGAAAATCGAACCGTATGGAAGTCCGACAACCAAGAAACTAAGAAACATACATCCAGACTGGTAGGAGGGGC
>VMDR010003680.1:0-68992 GCA_007922815.1 Macrotus californicus
AATCTGAAAACAACCAACAGAGGGCAGTAGAATATATCTCACAGCGGCCAAAGTGCAAAACAGAAAAAAATTTGTTTCTCAAGTTTTCCTTTAGAGTTATTACAACCACATAATCTACTTAATTTTGTTCTTGTCAATAAAGATGATTAGGTAAACTACCGCTACATGAAATCAATTTTTTATGACTAGCTTACAACATAAACTTATATCTTCAAATCATAAAAAAATTAGGAAAAATTTTAAATTAATATACTCTTTTTGTACACTGAACATTTTCAATAATATAAACAGGGGATTTATTGGAGTACTTGTAGATCATAAACAATTCAAGCAAAAAAAAAAAGGCTTGAAAATAAATCTTAAAATAAGAAGACCAAATAAAAATTTGTTTTGTAACATTTTCCGCTAATCTAGGGGGAAAAATTCCAGGAAGTAATGCCCTTTACCAAAAACTGGCTGACTTATCCACATAAAGTCATACCTTGAGACCTTTGGAAAGAAAAATCCAGCTACTATAATTCCTGCCATACATAAACCAGGGAAAAAAGCCTTTCTAAACCCAACAGAAGTCAAATCTTAAAGATATGCAAAGGTGCACAGCTAAGGTAATTTTTAAGTCAGTAATGAATGCAGTTCAGGTAGAAAGAAGAAAACAATTAAAATGCTTTAAAAAAGAATTATTTGAAATCAAGATGGGCTTCCCAGCAAAAGAAGTTTTAACATCACACCCACGGAAAGAATAGGGAAAACCAAAGACAACATGAAAACCAAATAAAAAACGTGTAAGCTACTGAGTATATTCACACTGTTAAAGTAAGTTAGCTGGCAAAGGTCCTGATGAATTATGGTATGACAAAGGCAATGAGGTCATTTAATGCAACATCTCTTTATACTTGGAAATCCCAAATTATAGGTCACACACACCAGTTACATCAGAATCACTTAAGGGGTCCTAAAAGAAAAAAAGAAAGAAAGACTCCTAGGATCTACTCCACATCTATTAAACCAGAATCTCTAATGTTTGGAAATAAAAAATATGCATTTATTTATAAAAGTCTACCAAATTTCAAAACTGCCGCTTTGTACCAAGCTATACTATAGGCCATAGTAATCAAAACAGCAAGGTACTGGCATAAAAACAGACATATAGATCAATGGAACAGAATAGAAAGCCCGGAAATAAACTCATGCCTTTATGGTTAATTAATATTAGTCAAAGAAGACAAAACCATACAACTGAGTAAAGACAGTCTATTCAGTAAATAGTGTTGAAAAAAATTGGACAGACATGTGCAAAAACAAAGAGAAGAAAGTAGACCAACTTTCACCACACACAAGAAAAAAAATGGATTAAAGACTTAAACGTAAGTTGTAAAACCATAAAAGTCCTAGAGGAAAACATAGGCAGTAAAATCTCAGTTCCCATAGCAATATTTTTTCTGCTATGTCTCCTTGGACTAGGGAAACAAAAGAAAAAACAAACAAATGGGACTCCATCAAACTAAAAAGTTTTTGAACAACAAAGGAAACTACCAACAAAATGAAAAGACAACCCATTGAGTGGGAGAACATATTCACCAATGATACACCTGATAAGGGGTTAATATCCAAAATTTATAAAGAACTCAAACAACTCAACAACAAAAAAAACAATCCAATTAAAAAATGAGCACAGGGCCCTGGCTGGTGGAGCTCAATGGACTGAGTGGGAGCCTGTAAACCATAAGGGTTGTTGGTTTGATTCCCAGTCAGGGCACATGCTGGGTTGTGGGTCAGGTCCCCAGCAGGGGGCATGCAAGAGGCAACCACACATTGATGTTTCTCTTCCTCTCTTTCTCCTTCCTCCTCCCCACTCTCTAAAAATAAATAAATAAAATCTTTTTAAAAAATGAGCAAAGGACCTGAATAGACACTTCTTCGAAGAGGACGTACAAATGGCCAATGGACATATGAAAGGATGTTCAATGTCACTAATCATCAGAGAAACGCAAATTAAAACCACAATGAGATACCATCTCACATCTATCAGAATGGCTATTACTAATAAATCAGCAAACAAGTATTGGCAAGGATGTGGATAAGGGGGAACCCTTGTGCGCTGTTGGTGGGAATGTAGACTGGTGCAGCCACTGTGGAAAACAGTACAGAGTTACCTCAAAAAATTAAAAATGAATCTGCCTTTTGACCCAGTGATCCCACTTCTGGGAATATATCCAAAGAAACCCAAAACACTAATTCAAAAGAATATATGCTACCCTATGTTCACTGCAGTGTTATCTACAACAATCAAGATTTGGAGGCAGCCCGAGTGCCCACCGGCAGATGAGTGCATAAAAAGCTGTGTTGCATTTACACAGTAGAATACTACCTGGCTGTAAAAAAAGAAGGAGATCCTACCTTTTGTGGCAGTATGGACAGACTTGGAGAATATTATGCCAAGTGAAATAAGCCAGTTGGTGAAAGGCAAATACTATATGATTTCACTTGTGTGGACTCCAAAAAATACAGAATTTATTTGTAAAAAATTGTACATTTATTCTTACATTTAAATTTCAGTCACCCACAAAGTAATCTCCATTTGATGCAATAACTTTTTTCCACTGCTCAACAGTTTATGAACTTGTCAATTTTGATGCCTTTTAGTGTTTCTACTGTTTTTTGTTTCACCTCTTCCACATTGGCAAAATATTTCCCTTTGAGGACTTTCTTCATCTGGAGAAACAAAAAGAAAACTCTCTCAGAGTGAGATCAGGTGAATATGGCATGAAGGTCATGCTATTTTTGGTCTAAAACTGCTGAACTCTCAGGGTGGTGTGGGCAGATGCACTCGTAAATCACCCATCATGAAATGGGCAAATGTGTTGAAATTCTTCAGAAAAATCCACTGAAGCTGAACGCAGCCTCTCACAACAATACCAGCTGGTACACTGATACAGGTGGGTTCCTAGAACACTTCCCTAGTGGGGGAACCTGTACTACAAGGAGCCTGTCCTCCAGAAGACAATTCCCTTTTCTGGGGTCCCCCCTTGTATATGTGGAGGCTAATGAACAAAACAAACTAGCAAACAAAATAGAAACAGACTCAAAGATACAGAAAACAGACTGACAGCTGTCAGAGGGAGAGGCAGCTGGGTGAAAACGGTCAAGGAATTAAGCAAAAAAAAAACCAACACAACAGTATGGTGATCACCAGAGCAAAAAGGCCATGCAGGGAGGCAGAGGAGGATAAAAGGAGGAAAAAAGATGATCGAAGACCTGACTTTGGGTGACAAACACATAATACAATATACAAATGATGTATTATAGAATTGTCATCTATATCATTGAAACCTATATAATTTTCTTAACTAATGTCACCCCAATAAATTCAACTGTAAAAAAAAAGCAGCCTTATACCATAAGCCAGTGACTATTCATCTGGCCTCTACTTGAAACAGTGTGTAGTGATAAGGAACTTGCACAGAAAAACCCACACAGAGAAGTCAGAGCTCAGCGTTCCGTGAGGTCACATTGGTAACCTGACATGGGCCACTGTGGGAGCATTAACACTACAGCATCAGGAAATGCGAGTCAAGCCTCGACACTGTCTCGTGAGCTCCTAGACCAGGAGTGGCTCAAGTCTAGATCCACGCACGGGCTGGCTGTTGGCAAAGTTTTGTTGGAATACTGCCATGTCCATTCATTTAACATGTTGTCCTTGGCCTGAAAGCTGAAAATATTTACCTGCTGTCCCTTTACAGAAGAAATTCACTGTCTTTTTCTACACATAATGTCTAAAGTTAAGAAACTGGTGGAGAAAACAGCGTGCTAATAATAGAGACTGAACCTCAAGCTGTACTGTTCCAAAACAAATGGCACACACACACGGAATGCAGAAATCTAAGTCCCGCATTTAAAACCTATTCTCTGGCCAACAAAGAAAGGGCCAACCCTGTTTCCAGAGGAATGTAAAGTTGTAACATGTGCCTCCCTTGTTTCACTGTTGTCTCGCTCGTTAACATGAACAATAGCATTCATATGGGAAGTGCCCTGTTCATCAGTGACAACTTCAGAGTGAATGCTGATAGGAGAGTTCAGCAAAGATCAACAAGTGCGTTTTGTGTGTATTTTATTATTTGTAAACTGCGTGCTACACATCCTTTACATCAGTAAATTTATACTATATATGTATGAGTATACATATACACACACATATGTATACACACACACACTTTTTTCCCCAGAGAGCAGGTTGGTTAAATATTTAGTAGCAAACCCCTGAACACTACCACCCCATCAGTAGTTCCTTCTTGAGCCCTTTCTCTCTCTCATCCCCTCATTCTAATCTATCAGCAAAAATGTCAGTGTTCTCTTCAAAACATGTCCTATAACCATCCACTCGTCACCATCTCTGCTTCTCTCGCATTTGTCCAAGCCCCTTCCATACACAGGGTCTTTCCACTTGTCTCCCTGATGCCAATCTCGCCATCTAAACCCCATTCTCGGCAGAGCAGCTGGGAGAAGCTTTTAAAAATCACAACCGTATCCCTCTAGGAAGTGCCTTTAGAGTCAGGTCCATTTGGAATAAAGCCCTTGCAGGGTCATACAAGCCTTGCACTCTGAAGCTGGCTCACCTCCCTGACCTTACTGTGTAGCACATCACACTCACACATGCACCCAAGCCTTTGCTTTTCCTTGGCAAGGAAGGTTCTGCTTCCAGACTTTACCTTACTGGCTTCTGGATATTTTACAACAGCTTGAATATGGCTCCCATCCGCCCGCTCTAAAGCCACTGCCTCCATAACCTGTCTGCAAGTCACCCTAGCCTATTCGCCTATACTATTTCAGTCGCCTCATGCCACACCGAAGTGATCTGAGGTGTGTTTTTTTGCTCCCTGCTTTGCTGCCTTTACCCCACCTGTCTTGTTTACCACTCTGTCCGCAGAGCCTAGACTGGGCCAGGCAAATTGCAGGTGTGTAATGAACACGGGTGTGGCTGCAAGCACACATGAACAAACAACGCATTTTATCTGACCTCCAGTGCAAAGTTCTTCCCACCGCAGCATGATACTTTCTGTCAGAGTGACAATTCTAAATGTTAACCCATTCTTCCTTGCGGGACAGCCACCATCTCCTACAATTGTCCCACACATGAGGCTAGGTCCCTATAGCCTGGCTGCAAAGCCTGTAACCTTTCCTGGACCAAATCTGACCTTCACTAGTGTCCTATGCTTTCAACACACCAGCAACACCAAACTGCTACACTAATAATCCAGTTTCAGTTCTTTTGTAGTGGTTATCAAGCCAGCCATGCAATTTCATGAATCCCTCGCTTTGCAAATGCTCCTTCTACCAAGTATGTCCTGGCCTTTCTCATTTCTAGGGCAAGTTCCTAATCAACCTTTAAAACCTGTTTTAAATGCAAATCCACCCATGGCTTCTCCTATGAGCCTTCCCCCTGGAGTTAATCACTCACTCCAGCAGGGTATTTTCTACAGCCTTCCATCCTGCACTCATTAATGATCATTAACTGATCATTGCACTGGAATGTTTTCAAGTCTAGGACTCCAGGACCCACAATTGCTTTTGTTTCTCAAGGGCTTCGCACAGTGCCTAGGATGTAATAGGGAATCAGTGGTAACTCTAATCCCTCTTGCAGGAATGTGAGGAGAGCTGCTATGCTATTCATTGCTCACCTTCCTCCCATGTCTTCTCTGTTCCAAGCTAAACCTATAAACCATGAGATAATGAGCAGTAAAGCCAGACAGATGCTATACTTATACAGCAAAGCCAAAGAAAGAAGATACAATACATTAACACCAATAAATATGTACACACAAATAACCTCACCTACAGCCCCTGGTGATAGGACTCGGCTGACTCCTACTTTTCCCTAGAGTCTACTCTATTTTTCCTAAGGCATATAATCCATTTTGTTAAATTCAATATATTCTTCTATGTCCTTACAAGTTTCTCATTCCAATTTTCCTCTTATTATTCATTAATTATGTAATATATTATTTGCATATTTTAATAGTTCATTTTTGTTGTATATTTTACATCACCATTTATTGCCCTGTCTTCTACCTCCACCCACCTCCCTGCTCCCCACAATTACCTTAACACTCAGAGTCATCTTCAGTTTCTAGTCTATTTACCCCCAAATGTTGCCAGCTCACTGCCTGGGATTCCTCTCACACTCAATCCTTCTCTGTTTCCTCAACTCCAAGTCCAAGTTCTTGTCAACTCATGCCACAATGAATGGATGATACACAGGTAGACTTCTATAGTGAGTGTTTCCCTCACTCTGTGTGCAGCTGAGACAGCCTTGCTCTAATTCATTTGTTCAGCAAGGCACCCCCTCAGCCCCAGAGACTTGTGGAGTAACCCCCTTTCCCACTGAGTTCTACCTACACACCTTCCAGAAACACCTCTTTCTTTGGGTCTCCCCCATACTTAGTCACATTGAAAGCAGCGTACTCCCACATTAGCATCACTCACCCAACAAGACTAAGTCCTTTGTCAAACCAAAGCACTAAAAGCATTTCTTATTTCTTCCCTAACAACCAATTTTCAGCAAGTCTTATCGATTCTACCTTCAAAACATCTCTTGAATCCATGCATTTCCCTTTAGCTCCAAGGCAACATCATGGTCCAGTCATCATGGTCTTCCCCTGGGCCAAGGAAAAGCCTTCATTTTCATCACTTGCCTTCACTCTTGTCTTTCCCGTTTCCACACTGAAGCATGCTGGCTTCCCACTGATCAGAACCATCTCCAACTTCCTTGCCACGTCCCACAGCCAGATCTGTGATCGGGAGCTTGCTGACTTCGCAGCCTAGTGTCAGGTCACCTCACTCCCGCTTTCCATCACTACACAACAGCCGCTTGGCTCTTTGCAGAGTCTCGGCTCCCCTGCCCTTGCTGTTCCAGCTGCTTGAAAGGAGCTTCCCCTGCCTTTTCCCATGGCTGATGATTACTCATCTTTTATGTTTCCACTCAAAACTATTTCTTCCAGCAGCATTCTATAACCACCTTCTAAAGTTGTCCTTATTCTCTCTATGCTACGATAAGAACTTGATCTTATCCCCTACCTACCATAATTCCTAGTAAAAGTCATATTTTCAGTAATATTTATTGGATGAATGAAATACTCATGATGCGCGTGGAACATATTTTTCACTTTGACTTTGCTCATGTATTTCCTCCACCTAGAATGGCCTCCTACTCCATTTTTAGCAACTGATGTCCATTATTTATTCTGTGAGAGAACTTACGACTCGCATTATAGAGATATGCAAACTTTCTCGATCCCACTCTAATTCTGTTCTTCACAAAAGTTTTTTTTTTTAGAAATGTTTTCATTAACTAGCACGCTGCACCCCGGGACAACAGGCGCACGACAGTTTTCGCAGTCCCCCAGGGGCATCACAGGCCCTGGTGCCTCCAGGAGATCAACGTGTGCTGAGTGAAAAAGAACTTCCCACTCCAGCCTGTGATTTCAAAATAAATGTAGGGAACAGATGGGCTCTGAGTGGAGTTAGGGAGACTGGTTGTCATGAGAATTTAATGGCGGTGAGGAGGCTGCGAGGAGTTTCAGGTTAAAGAACCTAGATCAGGAAAAGGGTAGAATTTTGGTCAAAGGTCAGAGCTAGAGGAAATGAAAGCAAATAGGTAAAGAAGAGAGTCAAAATAATTTCTCTCTATCGAGAGCAATGCTTAAAAGGCTAAAGTTTCTTATAATCTTCTGGTTAACAGAGTATTGTTTTTAGCCCAGACTAATATTTCCGGGCCTGTAGTGAAATCGCAGATGAGAAGGCCTTTTAAAGAACAGGCACATTAGTAAAAGGGAGGAAATTTAAATTTACTTCATCCTAATCACATTGCTACGTCTTCCCTCCTACCCCCTGAAAACAATAAAACACTCTGATCTTCGATACAACCTTCATACATCTTTCAAATATTCCTTTCTTTATTAATTTATTTTTCAGGTTATAGCAACATATAAGCTGCATATGCTTTTTTCCTCTTGGAGAGCATGTGCCACGGACTCAAAGCCCAATCTGACCGCTGTCTGCTGTCAGTGCTCAGGTACTTGGTTATTTTTGTGCAGGCAAAATAAGGTGGCCATTGAAATCTTTGACTCTGGAGTCAATATCTCTGAAATTTTAACCTCAATGATACCACTTAGTAGCTGTATAACCTTGGGGGTATTATTAATCTCTTTGTGTCTCAATTTCTTCATCTAAAAAAAAAAAAAAAACAGAATTTGGCCCTGGTTGGTGTGGTTCAGTGGATTGAGTGCTGGCCTACAAAGCAAAGGGTCCCCAGTTCAATTCCCAGTCAGGCCACACGCCTGAGTTGTGGACCAGGTTCCCATTAAGGGGGCGCATGAGAGACAACCACAAACTAATGTTTCTCTCCCTTTCTTTCTCCCTCCTTTCCCCTCTTTCTAAAAATAAATAAACAAAATCTTTTTAAAAAATTACAAGAAGCAACATAATGATGAAAAATAAAATTTTTACCTAATTCATAAGTTTGTTTGGACAAATGGGTCAAAACATGTATAGTGCTAACACAGTGCCTCAGACACACTTGGTGCTCAGGAAACATTAGCTGTCATCATCCTTACCATTATTACGCACATGAGGATGGCTTCCTAGGGCCTGCGGCTTTTTCATCACACACTTTCAGACTTGATACTCACGGGGTTAGAATGCAGCACGGTGAAGAACTCCGGGCTGATGAGGAACTTCACAGGGGGGGACTGCAACAGCAACGTGAGCCTGGATCTGGAGGTAGAGTGGGGCAGGACGCTCTCCCGGCGGAGATCTAGATGGGGCAGAGCACAAAGGCTTGCAGGGAGGGCTTTCCGCATGGTGGAAACAAATCTATTCCCTTCCACCAGTGCACACCTACATCATTTGTCACATTATTTTACCTCTCAAATACTCTTATCTTCGAAGCAAATTCATGCATAAAAACTACTGCTCTTATCTACACTAAAATGAAATTGAGTATTTGTAATCACTGTTCACATTTTAATGCATTCTGAGATGTTTTAAGCGACCGGACTCAATCTTTCTCCTGTATCCCACAGATGATAGAGATTAAAGTAATTTATATTCTACTTGGTTTTGGGAGTCTTTTCTCAGTACTCAAGGATTAAGAGGTCTCTGGTGAATTCTCCTTTTTGAGTTGGATTACCAGATCTTATGAAAGATCAAAAGTTCTCTAAAAGAAAAGCCTCCATTCTTGGAAATCGTAACTTACTTTTCTCCTACTTTTGCACGGGTGTGGAACAAGCCAACCCAAAGGCTCTCACCTGCACTGGCTTGGTGAAAGTCGGCTTCCTCCCCGGCCCCATCAAGAGCGTTGGCGTTTTCCTCAGGCCTCTCGTTCGTCATGGTTCTGCGGATACTCTGATACCTGAAATTGTGAGCTTCGAGTCACATCACAGCAGCCTCTGAAACCTGGGACCCAAGTGCTGCCCCTGAGCCCAGTCATTTTCAGTAGCTTCTCAGCCTCCAACACTTCCTTCCCAACCCCCTACCCCCGACCTTCTAGGCCATCTGCAGCTTCAGTAAACTACATTTCTTCTATCTGTTGTTTGTGGACCTTTTCCTACCAAACTGATAAAAAATTAAATTGGAGCTCTTACCCAAAGAAAACTAAATCCCTCTACTGTTAAAGAAAAGAGCAACTTTTTGTTCTGCAGCAATTAGTACTTAAAAAAGCTTAGGTTGATAATAAAGATGCATCATGAATGAAGATTCTAGATATTTAAAAATGTTGTTGACTCCAAATGATAAAGGGATACATTCTGTTTTACTAAAAATCAAAGCCTTGGGTTGACTAAAGGGGTCATCATCACTTATTTCATCTCCAATTTCCAAACCAGCTGTGTATGTGGGTGTGGGTGTGGTTATTATTATTATTATTATTATTTTTTAACCAAGAGAAGTTCAATGAAACCTGTGAATCAAAAGAGGTAACAGCCACACCTTAATGACAGGACACACAAAGATGAAAGAGAGGCAACTGTGTTTCCTACTTCGCGCCATGTAAAACTTAGCCCCCCCACAGAATAGAACAGAACAGTGACAGCAGAGATGCCCGTCCTCACCTCCGGTTCAGCTGCTCCATTTGCTGTATGGAGTTGGATCTCTGCAGCACCTGCGGGGCGGGGGGAGCTGTTGGCCGCTGCCACGTCGTGGTTCTGTTTACGTGATCCACATAGAAGATCCTGCCGTGGCTGTCTATGCGTGCCTCCCAGTCTAAACAGTAGGAAGGCATCCAGAGGGATCAGGAGGAGGAGCTGAGGCCATTCATGTGGTTCATTAACTTCAGCATGTGTTTTCCCTCTCTGACACGCTATAATTTGGGGCTAATAACATACACATCCCTGCATAATCCAGCACTTCCCCTCAGTCCATACTAGAATCTATTGTGACCAGTTAGTAAACATACCCTCAGGTGTGCATAATGCCAACCCTTTAATGAATTTCTGAATGTGCAGAATCCTTCCAGATCTGCCCACAATGCTCATCCTTCATATTTGAGCACCAGCGTTTTAAAAATACAAGTGATTGGTATCGTAATAGTTTAGATATTCTCACCAAAATTAGTATTGATGTTTGTTTTCACCAAAACATGATTTGTTTCCTGTTTCTTCCCCAGCTTACATGAAAAACTCATAGCTGGAAACGTCCAAGTGTACATTTACATACAATTTTAGTAAGTACAGTTTTCAGGACAAAATAATGCAAGTCTAGTCATCAAACAATATGATTATCTACACATTTCTACTGGAACTTTCCCAAAGAGAAATACATTTTTGGAGCAAGGATAATTACTTGCCTCCAACCTCAAATAAATACAATGTTTTAAAAGATTATTTAAATTTATGTTTCAGCAATCTCACTGATTACGTGTAGCAGTCTTTGTAAACAAATATGAAGGTGCATGTCAGCAAAAACAGCTAGCAGACTGGGCCTCAGAGACGGAAATCCCATCTCTCTGACACCATAAAAGGCTATTCCCCTATTAAAACACTCAGAGCGTGAGCTAATGTTTTTAAAAGGCAAAATTTTAAGACTGATTGCAATTGGTAAGGGTAATTTATACAGGGATGTATGAAAACAGCAGAGATCTACTCTTTAACCAGGAAAGTTCTTACACATTTCTATTTCTATAAAAATTATTTTTTTGAAATTAATAAGCCTCTTTTTCCTAAGCAGTTTGATTATTTCAAGACTCTCTGTGTGATGGCATAGCTTATCAACAGATTCCACAGGCCTAAGTAACCCTGGAGACCAGGAGGAAGGCATGTTTGCGCCTGACCACGAATGGCCTTGCTCTGGCGGTGATGGAGCAAGTACTCCAACCAAGTCCTTCGGACTGGAAAGACCTGCACGCTAGATCCCAGCCAGTGGGGAGTGGAAAGGTCTTCTTTTGTTGACTTCAGCGTATTGCAATTTATGACAAATGGCAAGAGAAAGAAAAATTAGGCTGAGGAAAAGCACCACACAGGCAAAAAAACGTCACTCATGCTCCAAGTAACAGAGGCTTGCAATGAACCAGGCTGCCAAATCTGAATTTTTTGGGCACAGCTATTATCCCATCAATAGGACATTTCCAAAAGATCTCACGCTCAACCTGCCACATACCAATAAATAGCAACTACAGTAAAGCATTTTCAGGAACCACTTTCCAAAAATCCATGGTCTATTCTATCGTTTTGCTCTGTTGCTTGCATACTTTCCCATCTTAAAGATTTTGAAAACCAATTATTACAATTTCATTCTTTTTTCATTAGATCTAGGATCATTCAAGTGCATACTATGTATCAAATCAAATGTACATGAGAACAAATGGCCATTCCTTCCCCAAGAATGTTTACAGTAGCTTCCAGTTTTTTTAAAATGTAGACTAGGTCAATTAGGGATAAAAACCAGAACAGAAACCAATTTAAAGAAAGCAGAGAAAAAGATACTGCCAAACTCCCAAGATAAGGTTATAACTACAATTTGGCCTAAATTTCCTGGCAGTTAAAGCAGAAAAGAAAACACATTGTTGCATACTTTCCATTTTCTGACAAAAGAAAGTAAAAAAAAATTATCTTCAAAGATGGAACTTTTTCCTTAAACAAACTAAGAATTTACTCCATGAAATGTGGCCCATAGGAGGGCCACATGGGTAAAAAGAGGGGAAGGGTGGGGAATCTCCAAAAATGTTCACTGCTGCCATGCACACAGCATGTAATGAATAAACAATTTAAATCACACACAGCCATAAAAAAAGAATGATTCTTGCATTCACTTTCCACAAAGACAAGGAATAGCCTTAACTTGTATTTCAATCGAGACATTTCTATGTACAGTGGGGAGAATAAGAAAACAACTCCCAAAAGTTTGCTAACGCCAAGCAGCTTGAGACGCACATTAAGACCATTGCTACCAAACACTGCATCTTTAAACTGAGGCTACCACTGCGGTCCTCATTTAGAGAAGGGCTGTGCCCTGGTTCCCAGTAAACTCTTGGTGCCTGACTGGGAAAGACCGAGATGCTGTTGACTGTTCATCAACTACATGTTCACTCTTTACCCGAGCGGTCAGCAGATAAAGCTGTGAACACAGCTCAGTGAATGCCGAGACCGGGAGGACGGTCAGCACCTGGTCGGGGACTAGACAGTGTCAGTTACCTATCAAGGGAGGCATGAGTCTGCCTACGGGACTCAAAGGAGTGAGGGCAAGATGAGTGGGGCTTGAGTCGGTTACAATTGGGTCTAGAAGAGTCAAGTACCTGAATGTTGCGTGTTTATAAATCCACTACAAAGATTATAATAACCTTGGTATCTTCATCCAAAGGGTGACATGAAGTTATAATGAACTAAAGGTACTTTTAAGGGGGGAAAAGCTTTGTGATAAATGCTACACAGCAGTGTCTAAAACATTATTATTTTCTTATTTTAATATTCAAGGACGTATGATTGTATTTGTATAAAGTGCAAAAGTAAATGGAGTTATTTTATGATCTCGGAGCCAGGACAGCGGACCTACCCGTTCAGGAGTAGGGGTCAGTGACTGGAAGGGGCACAAGAGGCCTCGCAGGGCCCAGTGACGGGGGACCGGATGCACAGGTGTGCTCAATTTGGGTGAATTCAGCAGGCTGACCATGCTCTTTTTGCATGTGTATTTGAATAACAAGTTCTAAAAGATCTCAAGTAGCTGTATATTTTGCGTCTGATATCTTCAATTCTGAAGAAAGTAGCTTTTTAGATGGAAGGTATCAATTCTGTTCTCAAAAGTAACTTTTAATTCTAGAAAATAAGGGCCCCTACCTTTCAGCATAGCGGAAACTCTACGATTGATTTTATTTTTCAGATTCACTGCCTACTTTGAGGCATTCATTTCAAAGGATGATTTTAAAATGGAAGCACACAACCACAAAGAATGATAAATGTTCCCTGTACTTTCCCACAATTACACATTTGAAGCCGTAAGTAACTTGCCTTAACAATATGGTAACAATCCTGGGATTCCATAAATGTCCCCTAATCCACACTGTTCATCCTGAATCTATTCCTACCCTTTTTGGGGGGAAAAACATTTATTTGACAATCCCCTGCTGTCTCCAGTGCAGCAATAGGTTAAGTCACCATTACATTAGAGCCAATAAGAGAAAAATAACAGTTTTCCAGAAGGAAATGAACTGGCCATTCTTTTTGCACTTATCTTAATGCTAAAAAGGTCAAGACCTGTCACACTGCTGAATTCGGGTGGACTGCAGCCCTGAATGGCCTCCAGCTGCCAGTGCCTTCAATCACCACGAAATAAGATACAGCAAATTCTTAAGGGACTCGGTGCATTTTCAAGTTCAAGCTGCTTCCCTGGAAGGCATTCAACAGGGACACGCTGCTCTCAAGACCTGGAGCTTTCTTCTTTTCTACACATCATTAGAATGTTTCTCAACAAGTGGCTGAAGTTACACAACCCTCAAGGTCCCTGCACAAGGTCTGCAGCCTAAAGCAAGAGGAAGATTTTGAGAACCAAGTGACAGACCATCATTGCCATCGAATGATCTTTGTACTAAGTCCAAGTTCTGTTCCCTGATCCTAAGATAGGAGAAATAAGATGGGAAGAAGCAAAGAAACAAGGAAAACAGCTTCACATAAAGAGAGATCAAACAGGTGTTCAGAGACTAAGTTACAACACCGCTATGCAAACTACTACGGAATCAGGTATCAGAGTGAAACCGCATAGCAAAAGACCCCACTTAACTGAATTGTGTATCTTCAGAGAGAAGCCTAAGTTTGCTGGGGTTTTCTCACCAAATAAGGTAAACGAACAACAATACTAACAAGGAAAAAGAATCAAAAATGGAGGGCGTCACATGCCAAGGTACAAAGCCTCAGTCGCCTGTCCTGTGGGTCTGGAGACGGTGGCCTGTGCAGAGAGGAAAAGGAGCTTCTGAGTATGACACAGATGCTTAGCAAAGCGACCTGTCTGGGCCACGAGACAGTTGCTCACATTCTCACTGTGACCACTTCTCTTACCCTTGAGGGTACTCCTGGGGGAGGGTCCTGCTGAGGGAACTTAAACCAGAAGAAGAGAAAGTACTTTTTCAACCTTCTTGAGTCTGACCTCAAAACACTACGGCAGAATAAAGTTTCAGCAAAATCCTCAAACCCTCTGACTGGAGGTGTTGCTTGCGCCTAATGCACAATGCTCCATAAGAGGAGCCACCACTGCCGCTGACCAACCTTTCAAATGTATACTAGTCTACCGCCATAACCGTCCCTTCCCTTCAAATCTTAGATCAGAGTACTTGAGAGGGGAGAAGGAATGTGAGACTCTTTCTCAACTTTTACTAGTAGGGGATCCTGAACAAGTTGCTAATCCATCTGGGCTTCCATTTCTGCATCTATAAAATGACAGAATCAGATTAGCTGATTTATACCCACTGGTCTATAAATTACGGATAAGACCTGCTTGACCTACCTCACAAAACTGTTTCAAAGAATTTGAAGGGAAAAAAGGAAAGCATACAAAAGTACTAGTTTGAGGTATTATAACTAATACTGTTAAAAGTGTGACTGTTAGCCTTGGAATAATTCAGCCAGGCCGTTTAAGAGATGGACCAACCTGCACCCTCCAACCAGCCGCCCCTCAGCTGAGCCTCCTGGGAGACACTGTGTGAAGTCAGAAGGCATAGGGCAGTGCAGAACGTGGCATGCCACAGCCCTGAGCCAGAGGCATGGCCCGAGCCAGAGGCAGAGTCGCCCAGTGAGAAAACGAAGGCAGAGGACTAGCTGTGCTGGGGACAGACAACTAGCAGGGACAGCCAAGTGATGAAACTGACTACCAGAAGGAGGAAACGGGCTGGGAACAGGAGGGAACAAAGCGGTGCGGGAACAGAGTTGGACAGTAATCAGGTATGCTCAGAACACAACCTGTAACCTACCCAATATAATATGAATCGTCCCCATTCATTTTTGCAAGTTGCATTAGAGGAAACAACTCTTACGAATTTTCCTCCTGCCCTGGCTGGTGTGGCTCAGCTGGTTGGAGCACTGTCCCGTACACCAAAGGTTTGGGGGTTCAGTCCCTGGTTAGGGCACACAGACTTAAGATGCAGGTTCATTTCCCAGTTGAGGCTCCCAATCTCTCTCTAAAATCAATAAACACAATTTTTTTAAAAGAATTTTCCACCTGTTTATCAGTCACTTGTTAAATTGGATATACTACTACATTATCTTTTTACTTTTGAATATATCTGCCCACTAAAATGAATTACCAACTATTTATATTTTTTAAATCCTGAGATGTATTCTGTGATGAAAATAGCAGTGTTTAAACAAATGCATTGAACTATCATAAGCAGTGGCCGTAATCTCAGCAGGAAAGAACCTGTCTTTATAAAATATAACCTAGAAACCAAAATCATGGTCCAACAAAAATCAGAGCAACTGGAGGTGACCAGGGGGAGGTCATCTATCCACATGCAGATGCAATGCTCTGCCTCTGCTCCAGCCCCTATAACTCTAGTGACTCACTATTCAACCACCTGTGCATATAAATGGCACTCAGAATTCCCTTCTGCTGTTCCTAATGCATTTTTCTCCAATTACATCTAAATATCTCCCAAGAATATATTTTTTTCTGCCCCTAATCTTTTCTCCAAAGGTAAACAATAAGGAAGTTATTTTCTCCTACGTTCTTACAATGACACAATGATTAATCTCTTGGTTGATTTTTTCAAAAGATCTATTTATTTTTAGAGAGAGAGGAAGGGAGGGAGACAGAGAAGGAGAGAAACATCGGTCAGCTGCCTCTCTCATGTGCCTCAAACGAGGACCAAACCCGCAACGCTGGCACATGCCCTGACGGGGAATCGAACTGGCAACCTTTTGCTTTGCAAGATGACACCCAACCAGCTGAGTTACACCAGTCAGGGCTCTTGGTTGACTCTTAAAAACTGCTTAAAATCTATGTTTCCTATGAGTAACCACCTCAGTTACCCAAGTACATGAACAAGGGATCTGCACACAACAGAATTTCCAAAGGACCGAGCCAATATTTGGGCAAATTGTCCATCCTGCTTTTCCGTGGCACTGCCAACACTCGCCACACGGCATTTAAGACCTGTAAATGCATACTCCCCTGACCCCATTATGTCCCACCATTTTTAAAATGCAGCAGGCCAAGGGCATCAGCCTCTTGCCAAGATCACATATAAGATGGGTGAAGAGAGGGTGAATAAGAAGGGAAAGCAATAGATAGAAAAATCTATTTTCCAGTATGTTCCTAAAAGCAGTATTTACTGAGCTTTATTATTTTTCATCAAAACGCTATCACAGAGCAATATCATTTTCAGGGACTCTAGAAGCTAGAATAGTGTTGAAATTATGAATGGCCAAGGGCATCACTCGGACCGCTGCGTGCAGGTTGTGTAACTACTTCCCAGGGTCCCCCAATCCTCAACCGTCTCTCCTGTGTTACATAGTTCTTGAAATGAAAGAAGTGAAATACCTTTCAAGTCCCCAAATAACTTTCATATCCCAAATAAATGGTTATTAATTAATAACACTTCTCTATATAAGGAAAAAAAATAGAACCTGTACTTAATGATTTAAAATGTTGTAAGTGAATAAAAAGAAGTATATTACCTACAGTAAGGCTTTTTCTAAGCGATTGTACCAATTGGTCTACTAACCGAAAATCTACGCCACCATCAGGAATCATTAAAAGAATTACTATACGCCCGACTGTCTAGAACACCTGGATCTACTTCCCTGACCACACTATTTACTCTCCGTGGCACCATAGCATTTGCTCCCTCATCTGCCCTTCCACTCGACACAGCATTGCCAGTCAGCGGTCACCAGCCTAGAATTTCCCGACTACACCTGTTGGGTCAGGTGGCAGCCCCCAGATCCCTTCCTCTCAGGGACTGGGCATCCATCTTTTAGGTCCCGTGGGTCCTGTCACCCTTGCCCCCTTTGATCAAGGTGAGCCCTTTAGTGAACAAGTCCTCACTTGGTGGGAGAGCCTCGTCCACCCTCTGGTACCGGCTAACGTCCTGGCGCACTGAAGGCAGCGACCGAAGTGGCTGGTGGCCATCAGTTTGAGAACCTAGGATTAAAGGTAAAACGTTACCCAGGTATTGTTTTCCCCTTCAGTGTCCACACAGTCTTAAACAGATTAACACGCACACCTGAAACTAATATACGATTGTACTATTTTATGCCAACTATGCTTTAGTAACAACTTTAAAAAACCTAACATAAATCATGGGGCCAGTCTCTTTTCTCTCGAGTCTCATTTCCCAAATGAAGACCCAGAAACCAAAGAAAACAGGAGAGGAAGACTTAGTCAGAAAAGGGTCTTCTGGAGAGATTTCCATCCACACCCATCTGCCCCGCCCCCAGCCTTCTCCCTCCGGCCACTGCCAGGCACTGGTGCTTCAGGGTCACTTTATGTGTGGCCACAAGACAATGAAGGAAACAAAACAAAGCAAAGAAGAGGAGGGAGAAAAGAAGGGGCATACTTTAGGTAGAAAAATAAGTTACAGAACAAGGAAAGTATTCTTCTTTCTACGCCTATTCTATTTAGGCATATGAAATTATCCTGACACTTTTTGATGCATCTATCATAGAACATTTTAAAGGAATCACTTTACTGAGCCACATTCACTGAGACATAGTACAATTTTTGTGTAAGTTTGCATCCTAAGACACTCCAACAGAAGGCAAAAATAGTGCGTTTGATGCAAAGCTCTTATTACTTTCTCTTCGGAAAGTTTTGCGCAGGAAGGTGTGACCTCTGCAGACCACACTAGCGTTGAAGCTGCTGGCCTGTTTGATTTTTGTATCTACAAACCCAGGTCCCACTAGGGACTCATTATTTAAGTTCTTGTTTTCACACTGCCCAGGCAAGGGGGTTTCGGCCTGGAAACCCGGGATGCCTTGCTTCAGCAGGCACATGCGCAGGTCTCTCCTGCGCCTCTGCCCTCAGGCATCTGGGTCCTCCAGGCCTGTGTGGACAGGGGTGCCACCCCTGCCCCACCCCCACCCCATAGGCCATCTTCCTGGGGACAGCAGGTCCCCAGCTGTATTCCTGACGCGGAGCCTTAAGATTCATTATTTAAGTATGAAGACTTACTCAACAGGCCTCTTAGGTCAGCATTAGAAGATCCATTGAAAAATAAAAGTAAAAACTAACCAGTGAACACCAAGGTGAAGAATTCAGATAACAGTCGACCTGCAGTATAATTTACATTAGGGACAAAACCACAAGACTTGTCTTTGAGCAGGTACGCTTGAGCGAAGAGCCATGCTGTCCTCTACATCCTACCTCCAGTAGCGCCCTCCTCCTGGGCAGTGGCCCCTTCACAAGCCCCCTGGGCATCCCCCGCATCACCCTCTTCTGGGGGCTGGCTCTCAGCAGCAGCAGCAGCAGCAGCAGCAGCAGAAGCAGCAGCAGCTCCCTCCACGCTGCCCCTCCGCTGCCAGACCTCCCCGGCCTCATCCTGGTCAGGTAAAGTGGCCGGTTCTGCCCCTGGTCCTTCCTCCTCTCCACTGGGCACCTGTACCGCAGGTAGAGAGCCAGGAGTGCACACGGAGTCTGGTGACCCTCCGGCCGGGCCACTGCTGGTGGGTTCTGCTGCACAGGCTGTGTCTTCCTCTTCCTGAGAAGAAAAGGCTGGGGTTTCGGGAAACCGCGCACTCTCGAGAGATGAGCACCGTGTCTCCACCGAGGACAGCTGCGTGGTGACGCTCTCGTTGCAGGAGCTGTCAGCACCTTCCAGGTCACTCTCCCCCTCAGGCCTGGTGCTGGCCTCGCTCACGCTCTCTGTCCTGGCAGGGTCGCTGGGTTCTGTTTCAGAGGACACCTGGGAAGGCTCAGATGCCTGATCAAGGGACTCAGTCTCACTGACGGCTCTCCGGCTTCCTCCCGATGCATCAGAGGTCCCTGTGTCTGCCCCGCTCGCGGGCTGCTCTACCTCTTGAGAGCCACACAATTCCGTGCTGCCCTGGTCAGCACTGGGTTGAGACTCGGGGCCATTTTCACTTCCATCTGGGACGGGGCCGGAAAGGGAGGAGCTCTCTGCAAGCTCTGGAAGATTTTCCGGCTTCTCCTCCAAGGAAGCAGCATCGTTTGTGGAGGCTTCCTCCATCTCCAAAGGGTTGTCTTCTGGCTTTGTCTGAGATGCCAGGCTCGCGTCGTCAGTTCTGGATGCCCTGCTAAACATTATCAACCCTCCTTCCTCCTCCAAAGAAGATGGGTAACCCAGGTCCTGCTGGAGCTCGTGGTCTTCTTCATCTGAGTCGATATGAAGCATTGCATTGAGTCTTGTGTCGGTGGGAAAACTACTCCTTAGTTTTGGAGAGGCTGCCATGGACCTCTCCGAGCAGGTAGCTGCACCCGGCCTGGAATGACCGTTGTGTTCAATGGCATCTAAATAATCATTGAGTGAATCCTGACGTCCTCTGGAAGGGGAGGTCCTTGAAGAAGTAGAGGCTAAATCCTCTGTGTCTATTTCCAGAGTAGAGCTAGTCCTGAAAGAGTGTTTAGGGGTCCCGTCGGCACTGTCCTCAGAAACTGGCCCGTTGGAGCACACTGGGCTGTCATGGTGGCCCCCTGGCAGGTCGTCCTCATCAGAAGGGCTTCCGAGGTCTCCGTTCACAGAATTGACACCAAGTATTGTGCCAACAGCTTCTGGAGAAGCATCTGAAGGAGAAAGCAGTGGTTATAAAAATGAAACAGTGTAACAACAAATGAACTTTGAACGCCCTATTCCTTTGTCCCCATTAGTTCGAATAGTTCAGTCATCCCACTGAGGCCTCTCTCCAGTCTCACTGACTATTCACTAGTGACAAGCACACGGCCTGTCACTTTCTTCTATGAGGTGCACGCGCCCACTACTGCTGGAAATCCCACAGCCCAGTTTCCAAGCAGGCATGGCCCTAATAGATATTTCTGATAAACAGGCTTTCGTCATTGCTTGCAAAACTTCAGCAGGTAACCATTAGATAGCTATTTTATTTCCAGAAGAGGACACAAATTTGATTCTATTCAAAGGCAGGCTGAAAACTGAGTGTGATTTAATAGGTTTTTCCTGGAAGGGTGTGTTCATGCCAGTGTCTCACCTTCATGCACAGAAGATGTAACCTCTACTTTAAACTGCAGGTACCCACTCACATGGTCAGCGGGGAGTCTCCTGCCAAGGTTGTAGCTGAGCATTTGATCACTGCAAGAGGAGAAATGGTTCTTTCATCCTTATACACTGGTGTCAGCCCTCATCTTCTTCCCACAGACCACCCCCCGAGTCCCAAATATTTCTCTTAAAACTTTCAGACTCATAAAAAAATAAAAGGCTCAAAGGCACGTTACAGTCCAATGTAATATTTATTTGCACAAGTGAATATTCATAAACCCAGTGATAAAAGAAAATCTTGTCAGAAGGAAAATTATTAGTAAAAGCAGAAGATGCAACAGTGTTATTTTTTAAAGCTCACTGATTTGTTCTCTCACTGCTAAGGGTGACCAGGGAAAGGACATTTTGAAAGTCATCAAGGAAGTATGAAAGGCCTAAAAGTGTGGGTGCTTTGGGACTCAGGTGTGAAATATAGGGGACCTGGTTCCTTAGCGATGAGCATGATAGGGAGCTGGTTCTAAAAGGACCACCCAGGTGAGGACATCGCATGCTGCCACGGAGGGCACCATGCTGCTGCGTTCTGAAGAGCAGGGGCGGAGGGTCAAGAGAGAGCAGCACAGGGACAGTCCATGTCCTGGCGGCTGCTCCAGCTGTGTAAGGGGCAGGGGGCCGCTGAGCCTCCCTTTCCTCCCCTGGAAAGTACAGGGCTGGAGCTGACGGCCCTCACTGTAGGAGCACCGAGCCATCACCCATTCTCAGGGTGGCATTTGAGCGATACTGATGGGACAGTTGGAGAAACTAGATGTGCCATTGTGGTGCATCTTGTCACACTTGGAGGCAAGCGGAAGGGGACCTCAAGTGGGCCTGCCCGGTTTCTGCCCACCTTGGCCCCTGGTTCATGCTCCCAGCCTCCTCAAGGATGAAGCTGTCCATCTTTTCAGTTCTGTGTTTATTTATCAAAGACAAATGCAGTCACACCACTTCTTTGTATGCAAGCAACTTTCATTCTGAATGTGATTTACATTTAATTAAGGACCATAACCAAAGGCACAGGACCAAGTCATCCCATCTCTGCTCTCACACTGCCCTCTCATGGCAACTTCGGGAGAACACGATGCTTCTACCTATTTGCACCGCAGCTGAGTTTAGAGGTTCTAGTCAGCTGATCAGTATTAATCTGCATAATTATCTGTGCTTCTCTACCTCCTCAATTCTAAATAGATGTGATCTGTTTAAAAATGCATGCGAATGTAAAGTCCCAGTTCAGCTCTTACGAATTTCTTTGACTTCAAAGCAAGAATTTCATAAAAATAAAATTATATTCATTACCCTTTGTTTTCCTCCCCTAGAAACATCACAGTATTTTTTTTATTGATGCTTTTAAAATACTTTTGTTTCTCCAGATGGAATGTTTATTGTGTGTCATTTAAACTCTGCTACAGAATTTTCATGCATCATTGCTTTGCATTCTCCCAGCAAAGCAAGAGGGAGGAGGGCAGCCGGCCCTGTTTGCTGGAGGGACATAGGAAGAATGGGTAACTTGCCCAAGGCCAGACAACTGTGCAGTAACAGAACCAGCGTTAGAACAGGGATTCATCTGACACAGAGGCCCCTGCTCTGCTGTCACCATATCGGTCTTATTTTATATGCAACCTCAGTGACTCTACACTGCTTCCAGTAACATGTATCCTAATGACACATGTCTACTCAAGGCTCACCTCAATGGGACTGCCCTCATAACGCTTCTTCTACTTAACGTACTATTTAAAACTTTCTTCTGTAAAAGGACATGTAGGCATTTGTAACTATTAGACATTACAGGTATGTTAAATGCTTCTACATTAGAGTGTTCAAGTGACATTATACAATGGCCACAACCTGCGTAACAGCAGGGGTGCCCTTGCCACTGTCTTCCCAGGGCCTGACACTCACGGGGACTCCGTCTCCACCCACTAATGCCGGGACCCAGCGGCAGATTACACAGACCTGCTCCAGCACTGCGGTTCCTCACCCATCTCTTAGGACATGCAGTCCTGGAATAATAAAATCTTCCTGTGTTTTTTAAAACTACACTGACTCCTCTCTTCTGGCCAATAAAAGCGGTGATGATCAAGACTGACCGAGTGATGAGTTTTAGCTAGGAAACCACTGTTGAGTAGGAATTGTAAGGGAAGAACTGCATCCATCTGTGTTGCTCACTGTAACATCCACGACACCCAACAAACACAGTGCTCAACGTTTAGTAGACACGATTTACGTGCACACACATACACCCATACACACATTTGTTGAATAAATTCATTAACAAATGAGACTCTTTACTTGGAAAAAGTCATTTTAACAGGTGTTAGCACTGTTTATTAGCCAAACTGACAAGTTACTCAATTCAATTATTCAGCCTCCAAATACAGGAAATCCTCTGTATTGAGAGATTCTGAGTCAAGGGTTTCGTCCTGTGCTGGGGGCCCGTCAGGGGACTCACTTGCTTTCTTGTTCTTACCAAGTCTCATCTGACTCATCCTGCCTCTTGATGTGATACGTTATTATGAACAACATATTATAAACTACTATGATATATAATTATAAAGAATAAGTGCCAAAGAACTCTCACTATCTGCCTGAAACATTTCTCACTAACGTAATCAGAGCAATCATCAAAGCATGGGAAAGTGAGGTGCTTTTGGACAGAATGCAAGCCTCTCTGAAAAATGCCAGACTCAAACAAATGCTCTCAGAGTAGGTCATTAGTGAAGATTCTAGCTTACCCTGGAAAACCTCAGCTATTTCAGATACTTTCAGTCTAACAAACACATAAGAACGAAAACCCAGCATTTTTCAAGATACATCAATTACTAGACGGAATACAATAATCAGGTCACATGTTTTGAGGCTGATATCTGATCTACTAATGTGTAGTATGTATAATTCTTCCCTAATAAAGCAAATCCCTCAGTATCTGTATCAGGCCATGCTTTCCATATACATACATACATAGAAATATTTCATAACTGTAATAGTTTATGAATTCATGCTGGACTTCTTTCCAGTACACGTGGGCAGGGTCACTGGTAGTTCTCTGGGTGTCTAGTTCTTTAAAGGACTAAATAATAAAGCCTGCAGGTCAACAACAATTTCAAACACTGACAAGGTTTTATTTTTCCTTGATCATTCTTACTGGCATACATAAACTGACATTTCTGCCAAGTGTCACTTTTTATTATGTAAAGTATATCATTATATAAATTAAATGGTAGCTACATTTCCCATAGGTAATTCTCACTTTCTATAATCTTTCACTTTCCATAAAGCCTAAAAATATTTTTAAAAGCTTTCCAAAGTACATTATCTCCTCTAGAAGCAATAATTATTAAGCTTAAAGATAACTGGATTTCCCAGCTTGGATCAGATAAGCCAGGCTGCTGGAATTTCAATATAATATTTATACTTCATGTGGGTTGACTGACCCGCAAACTCCATTGCCTCTGCTGGCCAGAGAATTAGAATCCATTAGAACCTCACAGTTTCGGATTTTTAAGGGGTCTTGGAGATGATCTGGTCTAAATGCTTTATTTTTCAGATGAGAAAGATAACACCCAAGGAAACTATGACATGCCCACAGAGTTGCCCAGCTGCAGAGTGAATACGGGTGAGCGACCTTCCGCAGTCAGCTAGAGCGATCTGCCAGTCCTGCCAGCCCTTCCGGCACGGCAGAGAAGCCAAGATCCTAGAGCAGGCTGATCTAAACTCCAATCCCAGCACCACCACTTGCTGGGTAGCCTCGAATTCCTCATCTCTGAAATGGGTATAATTCCATTCTTTACCTCCCAGAGTTGTTGAGAAGGTTACATGAGCTACTGAGGGTAATGAACTTAACCCCTGAGACAGAGTAAGCTCTCAGCCCCTTTTCTGTTCACTATTGCTGCCATAACTGCTGCCACTCCTAATATTGCTATGGCTGATCCTGCCGCTACGACCGCTCTCACTGCTGCTGTTGCTGCGGCCACTCTTCCTGCCCCTCCTGCTTCTACAGCCACCACACCTGATGTTCTAAGTGTTCTAATGCTCCCTGACAACAAAAAGGATTCCAAAGCTACGCCCCTCAGTGCTACCTCAGAGCACCGGTGTGACTGAGTTTTCTGGTACTTATCATATAAAAATAAATAGACCATTTAGAATAAGGGATGGAGGCATGTTCTAATTTCTTAACTACTTTTTCCACAACTTACCAAAGGCTCACAGACAGAAAACAGACATCAAAAGTAGATTTTAGTTGCCTGAACGGATGTATATATCTAAGAGTTCTACCATAATATCTCCTCAGAGTTTAGGGCTTGTTTTGAATGGCCCTGAAACAAGGCAGTTATCGTTTCTCAGGAACAAGTTCTCTGGATGGGATCAAGCAGGATAAGGGAGGTGTCACCCTACACTGGGATTCAGATCTAGTGAGAGGCACTTAGAGCAAAAACAATTGAGCACTATGATTTTGGACGCTGAAAGGCTAACAGTAGGTACATGTTGGAAAAGACAGACACCAAACAAAAAAAAAAAGGTACATAATTAAAGTGTTTTTTTGCCCTACCCACTTTAATGTACATACATTGTCATTTTTAAAAGGAGTATGTTTTCGCTTCTTATCAGTAAGAAAAGTCCGAGGGCTAAAAATGAGAGGATCACTTCAGCGGCTTCTGTACAAACTAATCTCCCCGAGACCCCGCCCGACACCCGAGGGCTGATTACCCGATAGCCTGCCGCTCCAGTAGCCTCTGCACCGGGATGGTTAGTTTCCCCAGAAAACGCTTGATGATGGGTCGGCTCTTGGCAAATTTGTCTTTAATTTCAATTTCTAAGACATCAGTAAGAAGTGCAAAAAAGGAATATTTCTGAAAACAGATAACAGGTTGATTTTAAAAAGGCAAACATGAAATTATGTCATTTATTATCACAGAAAATGGTCTCTCAAATCCTGATGACATCTAGAGTCTGCACGGCTAGAAATATCTGCAGCTACTGCCAGCCCCCTGTTCACTCATGATCACCAACATGCACAGGAGTTAAGCGGCAGCAGTCACGGGTCTGCATGACAAAAGAAGACCCTCAGTCATCTGCTCCTCACTGGTCTGACAGTTTTAGGAGATGCTATCAAACATTAAACTCTGCACAATATAATTTTAGTGCTCACCATGTTTATCTGAATTCTTTGACATTTTATACCCTGTTACAGGGTGGCTTAGAATTAAACAATACATTTGGTTAACGGCAATTTTAAGTCCTTAACCCATGTTATTTAGAAGTTGAGCGACACAGATTTAAATACCGCTTCACTTAGTGGCTAAAGTGTTTGAGGAACATCTACAGAATACTATGGTTTCCTTGGTAAATATGAAAATAAAAACAATGTCTAAGTGGAAATTACTTAACTTAAAAGGCATACAGGGTCATTTCCTTTGAGACAGAAAAGTGAAAGTATGAGGTTAAGATAAGCGTTGTTGTTTTGTTTAAGAATACCACTGGAGAAAATAAGATTGGAGATTAATAAAGACATAAAGAGCTTTCTCCGTCTGGGAAATCTCTCACATACACTAGCTGCATTTTACCTTTACAATAAAATTTTCTTTTTAACATGGCGATCTCAGGAATGTACCCTGAATCACTTCACTTCTTCCCTGACATACCCAGGAAGCTGCAGCGATGTGACTCACGCTAGGCGGCTGTGCACTCAGGCACCGCTAAGTTTCCTGGGTCTTAACAAAGTTCTCCAAAGAGCCGTGCAGTTTAGTAATCTCCTTAGTGACAAAACACTTGCTTAGAATACGAGAGCTGAGCTTAAGCACTGCTTCTGCTTCTAAACAGTTACATTAACACTTTAAGCTTCTGTTTCCTCATCATAAAAATAGGGGGATGATAATCTCATCCCTTACACCCTCCCCCCACCCCGACCGCCCCTTATCAGGCGCACACTGGTAGTGTGGTTACGGATTTTGTAAATATTAAACGTGAGGAAAATGAAGTTATTGCTAGTGTCATTACTATATCCACTCTGTGCCTTCTAGAGCTCTTCTTGAGGTAAAGGTTAGGTTTTCTAATGTGTTAAATTAGGTGGTATGCCTTTAAAAGTGATTTACTGTTCGGAGGTACTAACTATAAACTAGTTTTTTAAACCAGTAATAAGAAAACACGCATTTATCTATTTCAATAACCATAAAAACTGCCCAGGAGAAACATCTTGCTGGGCTGGCAAGCCTCAAATAGCCATATCTTTTCTCCGATTGGTTTTAAAGTCCCTCAGCTACCTCCTGCTCCAGTGAAGTATTTCTACAACATCGTTAGAACATGTTATCGTCATTAAATATTTAGGGGATGATTTAATTATTTTAATTATTTATACCAATAAATGTTTATCCATAAACACTCTAACTAGCATTTGATATGTGTCTGGGGTCCCAAAGAAGGGGCGGGGGAGCTCATGTTTCGCCCCCAGATGAGCAACGATGTCTCTTTGTCCATCCATCCTTTGGCTCTCTGTGGTTCTGTGAGAAAACCCGTTGCCTGACTTCACTGACACGGTGCCCAAGCTGACTGGTGGCATCGTGCAGCTGTGAGGAGGCCTAAAGTGCCGTCGACACAATCTGGCCTCACTCGGGATGACAACTCTTTGAATGGCTCATTTAATTTACTGAAATCTGGAAACTCAAAAAACATCTACCAAAGCCTGCAGGCAGAGAAATTCCTTTCATTTGTACTGAATATATGCTAGAACAAAATATCAAAATTTTAAATAAAAACAGAATCATCATCACAGATTTTTCCTTCTGCCTCAAGGTCCAATATGACTCTGAAAGGCACTGTTACTGATCCCGTCCTTGCTGCAAAATGTAACACTTTGTTCTCATTTTTTTCTGCATTGATTTTGACTTATTAAAAAATATATTGCATGTGCTCATTTTGGCAGACCATATATAAAAAATATATTACATTAAAGTACAGGGTCTGGCACAAATAATGCCCCTTTCTTACTGCAAAATCTTTTATACAAAATCATAAGCACGTAATTCTGTAACATAACAATAACACACTTAAGTACACCTTATGACATTTTAGGAGAAGTGTTCAAATTGAAACTATAAGTTATTACACCCATATTATTACCCTACCAACCACACTCAAGCAGACGTACTTCTGCCAGACCCTGCATTTGACTTTTGAATCTTTTGGCATCTCTGAAATTGTGCACCTGAGGTGAGTGCCTCACGTGTCTTATCCTAGACCCAGCCCTGGCTGGAAGGGAGTATCTCATTCTCATTGTACCCTCTTTCTAAGAGATGTCATAGACACCTCAACCATCTTGTCCAACCCAAACTTAGCTCAGTGATAACTGTCAAACACAAGGCTCCCCGAGGATCACCTTACCTCTCGGTGCCAAATTGGGTTAGTGGTGTTACTGATGATGGTAGACCTTCTCTCCTGCCCATGGTGGGCACACGTGGGGAAACTGCTCTTCTTGCCGGGCTGAATGGACATCTTCAGGTAAGGGTCCGGATTGAAGAACATCCCTTTCTTTAGGCCAACAGCTCTTAGATCTTTAAAGAGAGAGAAAGGCAGAAAGGAGGGAGAGAAGCAAGAGGAAAAGGGACAGAAGGACAAGCAGCTAAATAACAATTTGTTCTTAGGTTATCACACAGAAGGCTCTAAACAGAAGCTACCTGGTAAAACACTAACAAAGTTTTTCACACTACCATTGCTTATATAAGTGAGGACAGACAGGTTACGACTAATTCCAGCAGAGGGGTTTCCTCACAGGCTGTAAAAAGGAAATCCAATGTTTACATCTTACATACTTACACCAACTTGGGAACCATTTTGATTCTAACACGCATGTGGTTTGGCAACCGGCATTTCAAACAGTACCTTGAAAGAAATCCTTAGTCAAAATTTATTTTTTAAAAACCCAATACTTTCCTTCATGGGAGAAAAATGAGTCTTCTACATACATATGTGAAATGCACTGACCCAAGTTTAATTGGGAATGACACATCAGAGCACACATCCAGTTACACCCCCTTTAAAGTGCCACATCTATCCCACAAGTGCCATGAATGTTAGGGAGAAACAGAGACCAGAGATGTTTCTGAAATCTGAATGCCACCTGCTGTATTAAATAGCTGTGAGGTTACGTTTTCAATAGCCTAAGTAACTTAAACATGTGATGAATGTCCTATAACTCATCTTAGATTCACCAGCTGTTACTTGACACGATGTGAGCTGCTGAAAGTTCTGGCTGAAGTCCGGTTAGTGAAGAGACTGACATTTTTTTTCAATGGTCGAACCAAGGGATAAAAAAATGTCAGGAAATAAAGCTGGCTTCACTGAGTCCCCAACACTTTTCTGAGCATATCAGTTGGAATAAGGTCGGCCTGAGAGCTAAGTGCTCTTGAAAGCTTCTGGAAAAATACACTATTTCCAGGTAACTATGCAGTTACGTTCAGTCTAGGGAGGTCCTGACCACTGATTCAGACAGAAACTCTGCAGGTGGCCTATGAACCTTCAAAGACCTTTGTATTACCCAGATCAGCTGCGGAAGAGACTCTGTAGAGTAACCCTAAATTATAGGAGGTCACCAGCGTCATCCTACTTAATCTCATTTATGATACACAAAGTCCTTTTACGAGGACAGAACTGGCCTGGGGTTGCCCGTAGAACCATAACCTCTGGGGACTGCTCCCTGGAGGAGGTTCGCCTCCTCATCTAGGCTGAGGAGAACTGCTTGTGGCCTAGATATCTGCGTAATGAAAACAGACCAGGAATGTCTAACGATGCACAACTGGCAATAGAGGGAGGCAGTCTGATATGTTGGTGAAAATTAAAAAATTCAGCCAGGAGCTCGTTATATTACGAACACCGCATGAAACGGAATAAAATCTTTGATCTGAAAACTGGTGGGAGAAGGGGAAGACAAGGAAATAACTAGACAGGCACTTCAGAGAAACTGCTCTAATCTCATTAGCCTTATAGTTCCCATCCCTGGCACTTCCTAATGCATTTGCATTTTATTATCAATTTAATAATGCTACATGTTTTCACTTGGCTTTATTTAGCATAAAATGGCCTTGAGAGAAAAATGCAATTTACATACTTATTTTCTTACCTTTCTTGATTATGCTCACCTCAGACTCAAGCACAGAAGAACGATATTCTTTAGATATTAAATCTACTTCTAAACAAGGGTTTTTTTTTTTTTTTGCAGTAAATGAGGAAAAACATGTACGGAAATGGCTGCCACAAAGTCTGATAGAGCTAAATTATTCATGCAAAACATTCCTTTGAACACAAAGAATTCCATCAGAAGATCAAGCACTGTGATGAAAGAAGTCACTGTTAACCCTCATACCAAACTTTTCCACTAGGGACACTGTACAAATAAATCTTCATTAAGAAATGCAATAAACTACCAATTATGTGCAGTCTCATTATTCGGTTCCCTTGAGCCTTCTCATTTCAGCTCTTTTTTGTCTCTTTTATTGCTCATAAATATCCACATCACCTAGTAGACCAATGAAGGACTCAAAGGCACAAAGGAATGCCATGTTAAATATCATGGTTTAAAGTTTTATTTGGAGAAGAGGTTTAAGATATCGATGAAAACACAGTTTTTGTTTCTGCGGTAGAGCTCAGTGATTTGTGCCCCTGCTCATCCGCAGACAATCAGGGGCAGAGCGTTTGGAGGCAGCCATCCCACAGAGCTTACATGCTCTTGGATCAATATTATCGTTCACTGTCGACACAGCCAGATTAATATTGTAGAACCTACATTATAGAATTGTTTTCATATTCTATCATTTTGGCCATTTTGTATACTATCTGAAAATGTCTGATTATACGGTAGGAAACAAGTCCTATATTTAGCCGGCCGCCATGTGGATTGAGATGGGATGTTGGAAGAAGTATTTAAAGAAGAAACATTTGACTCTGCCCCAAAGCTTATGTCCTACTTTTTAGGAAAATATCCTGGGATTTTCATCTTTTAGATGGTCATTCTCCCAGAGTGAGTTAATTAACACCCTTCTGAAGTTAAAATCAGTCTGTGTGTATCATATTTAGAATGATACCGATCACCTGGAAGCATAAGGCAATGCTTCTAGACTAAGAAAATCATGGTGTGGTCAAACTAAATCTCCTGAGCCATGCAGGTTGGCTGGTAGTTCTCCACCTATAAGGAAGCACTTCTGCACCTGCAGTCCCTTCGGCCTGTGCAGGTCTCAAGCACAGGCACCCACTAAAATGCTTTCAAGAGACAGACAGACTATGGGTAGGGGGGTGTCACAGGTGGCGGTACTTCTAAGTGCCCTTCTAAAAACCTAGATATTTTTAAAGCCCGAGGGTTCCTACCAAAACATATTTATTGGCCAAACTTGAGCCATAAATCACCAGTTTACAATCTCTGAGATCTTCCAGAAAACAAAAACAAAAAAGGCTTTCACAGGAAGTCACCCCACATAGGAAGGAGGAAGAGCACGCTAGGACAGACATGGCACCCAGAAGGCCGTGGGCCGGCAACGGACCACTTACCAGCCCCCTTCTGTCATGTGTGATGAGTGTGCATCTGTGTTCAAGACCAGCCTTCTCTCTCACTCTTAGAATAGCTGTTTTCATTCGTATATTTTTTGCATCCAAGAAAGTGAACTTAATTTAGATCTCAGGAGCAGTGCACCGATGGAAAAATGAAAACAAAACACCTTACAGCAACCTGTCAGACTTCACTTCGTATGTATTGTAGTATAGTTGTCTAATGCTGATTTTCTTAGCATGTTCTTGACTTTATGACTGACAATTAATTTTTTAAAAATCAGTGGCTTTCAACATTTTTGACAGTGACCTAAATATGAAGCAACATTTTACATTAAAACCCAGTATCCACATACAGATGTGTGTATATTTTCTTGTGTGAAATGTTTCAGTTTGTGTAAACTGATGTTCTATGAAGATCTATTTCCCTTTGGTGGTAAACTGACTTGACTTTTTTCTATTCCTTTTTTAATGCTAGTTTCTTTCTTTTCTTATCCTCACCTAAAGACATTTTTTCATTGCTTTTATAGAACGAGGATGAGAGAGAGGGAAACATCGATGTGAGAGAGAAGCATCGACTGGCTGCCCCCCACACATGTCCAGACCAGGGGTGGCATGCACCCAGACCTGGCCTGGGGATCAGGGACCAAACCCACTCCCCAGGCACATGCCCCAATCAGGAAATGAACCCACAAACTTTTGGTTCACAGGACGATGCTCCACCCAACTGAGCCACACCAGCCAGGGCTAATTGTTAGTTTCAACTATAGAAATCTTTTGTTTCCAAATTATAACAGCATGGTGCCATTCTCATTTTTAATCTTTATTATATTTTTTCCATTACCATTTAGTTCCCTTATACCTCCCTCCCCCTCATAATCACCACCCTGTTGTCCACATCCATGAGTCTTTTTTCTTTTCAACTAAATAAATCTTACAAATCATAAATGAGTTCCAAATCACAACCAACGTTTTCATTTTATGATAAACATACAAGCAATTAGAGTATTTTAGTAATCAGAACATAAAAAAGTGGTCTTACACACTTTCCAATTTTTATGTGGATTCCTCCACAGAAACAGGAGAAGCCCTTGACTTTCCCCCCCAGTCTCCAAATTTTTCCTTTCTCTAGGTGAGGTAAGCACAAATAACATTTAATAACCAAAGTCCTAACATGGGGTTAACACACTACATCATAGGTATTTTTAAAGTAACTATACATAGTTATAGTCTTTTTACCAGCAGAAAACTTGGTAGAAGAAATAACTTCTGAGTTTATATCAATAATCTAATTCAAGGTACACTTGAGTTTCAGAAGTATTGCCCCCAAAATAAATAAATAACTAGTTCACATATCATGTGAGAATCTGTAGAAAGAAGTGATAGTCATGTCTTTAAAACTGCACACTTTCAAACTGGTCACCATGCTTAATTAAAGACAGCCTTACCGGACAACGTAAAGCTAACGAGTTTCCGAGAATGCTGACTTCCGGAAGCACCTCCTTCCATGCCTTCTGCCCCCATCTGCAGACAAAAAGCATGTTATCTGAAGTTTCCTGGAGTATCAGAGAGGATGCTTTTGTACCGAACACGTATTTAGTACACGCCTTTTCATGTGTTACAAATCTTGCAATTAAGACACAAATGCAGATTTTCAGAGATGAGAGAAAGGATCATACCTAAGTTTAATATTTATCCAAAATGAAATCAATATGAGCTCCTAAATTTCCTGGGATATGAATCAACTTATTTTATGTCCTTTTAGTTCTTTGATAGGAATATAGTTAATACATAGTAAATGTACTTATATTAAATGTACTGAATTAAAACATTCCCTAAGCTACAAAAAATTTCAAACATCAAATTCCTTCAGATTTGTTAGAAAAACCTAGAAGTAACTAAACAGGTGATTTTTACCAGACTCATTCATATATATGTGGAATTATCCCCTCTTGCCAAACATTTCTGAGTGGCCACATGGATGTTGCATGACCCTCTGGGAGCCACAGGTACATGGCGCACGCTACTATAATCACCTGTAATAATAATTTACAATGCTACTGTACTAATTACTGTATTGTGAAGCTCTTCCTAAAAGCTTTCAAATAAAATGCATCTCATTGAAACCAGTCATTTATTGGTCACAAAGCAGATTTAGCCTTTCTCTCAATTTATGTACAATTAGTGCTCAATTTATGGCAAACTAGGAGAAAAGAGTTTCATGGTTGTCTAAAAAAACTGCCCAATACTGTAAGAGACAGAATTGAGGGCAGAATATATTCTGAATAGTTGGGAAACAGAAACCACACTTTAACCCTAAAATCTAATTAGGCCTCTCACCGTATCTTGTGGCACTCCCCACACTCCTCTGAAAGTCATATACCACCAAGAAATAAAACTTTCACTAATCCAAGAGAAGCTGAAACATTTCAAAATAAGTTCCATTCAAAGTTTTACATATAAACTTCTACTTCCTTCTCTATTTCCTGTAACTCACTCAGAACCCATTTGTGTGACACTCAACTGCTTCCTGACTGTTTCACGTGTCGTTTGCAACATACGAGGGTTCCACCCAGGTATCTTGCCTTCATTCCATCCATAAAACCAACTCCTCAAGGACACTGGGTCGGCTCTCAACAAGTACGTATCGTTTATCATAGTGCGTGCCACCCTCCGACTCATCATCCCCGGGCAAGCTGGAGCAGGGACAACAGCAAACTGGCCAGACAACTGATCGCTGTCACTATCACGTTCTGCCTTCACCACATACAACCCTGGACTACTGAGTGGTGGACAACAAGGCAGTACACACTACATCTGAGACAGACACTCAGCAACCTGTCCCTCCAGAGCCCTGGGTCCAGCCAGACAGCCCATAAACCATGGCCTCCCTCAAATGGACCACAGGGCCCTGTGAGCTGCGCTGCCCCCAAAGATGTGATGTCTCTTCCTGCTAAGAGTTACTCATGCAAAGTGAGTTCAACAAGACTGAAAAGATTCACAGTCTTTTAACAATAAACCTTACATAGGTTTACTTAAAACCTACTTAAAATATTGTACGCTATTATAGAAACAAAAGAAAATGCCCTTTAATTCTCAGTTTTAAAACGTAATTAACTGTCAGGCAAAAGGCTAACGTAAAACCATTTTCCCAGAAGTCACAGAGAAACGGTGTCCTTCACTACAGCCGTGCAAAATGCTCATCTGAAACAGCACTCTAAGAATTCAGCTTCATCACTGATGACATAAAGCCAGGAAAGACCAAGTATCACCACCAGATACCGGGATATCAGTGATAATAAACACATCTGCACTTGCTGTTTGGAGAGAGGTTTTTAAATAAACTCACTCCCCAGATTCATTCCAGGAAAACCCAGAAGCAACACTGTCACCCAAGTGTTGAAACAATACGTGGTAGTGAGTGATGGTAGGCTTTATCTGTCCCTGAAGCCAAAGGATTTCCTGTCCCAAGTGTCTGAGATACGTATCACTATGTACTCTGGACAAATGGCAATGACGTCAAAGCACCAACAACAGAAAAGATACAGCTTTTTCTTCTCTTTGAGTCACTGCAAAAGGGCAGGTGAAAAAAGAGGTTAAGATACCTGCTCACTTCCTTCCCTACAGAGCTTCCCAGTTACTCCTTCCAGGACCATTCCTTGCAACTGGTCATGGAATAATCATACCAAATAGGCTTTATGAACACCAATACCATTAATCAGCCTTGATAATGAAGCACGTGCCATAGGTCTGGCTGACCGGCACCCTGTGATACAAGTACAGCACTCACCCTCACAGGAAGGTGTCCCTGGGGCACAGCTTCTCAATTTTGGACACAGACCAAACCATCTGGAGCTGGGTCGGAAATCTACTGACTCCCAGTTAGTTCTGTTAGACACCCTCTGAACTCTGTTAGAACCCTCTGCGAGGGCTGTATCAATGAGGCTTGAAGGTGCTCTAAAACCTGTCTGAAGCAAATTAATTACCTCCAAACTATCTGCAGGATTTGAAAGAATAATCTCAACGTAAAAATCAGTTGAATGAGATCAATGTTCACCAGGCTGTAGACTCCTGCTGCCTTCAATGATATTTGATCATTGAATTTGCTCAAGTCTAAAAAAATACCTGAATTCAGAAAATCACGTTTGGAAGCTACTGTCTAATTTCACACATAGTTAATTTTTCAAAGGGTTTTTATTACCAACACCTCCACACTTCTAGTTTTGTAATTTTTCTTTTTTTGAAAATTAATTAAAGCATGTTCCAGTGCTTACTACGTGATATGCCAGATTTTGTAATCGACAATTGTTTTTCTCCTTGTGAACTTCCAAGTCTTACATAGTAAATGTGGGTTTTTTTAAATATTCTATACTATGTTTACTACAGTGAGAACTCAAACATAATTCAAATGTGAGCAGAGTACTTAGATTTTTCAGATTTTGCACATACTGTTCCCTCTACCTAAAATGCTCTTCCTTGCCTCTCTTCACCTAGCAAATCCTATTCATCCTTCAGATTGACCTGCAAACATGCCTTCTTCAGGAAAGCCTTCCAACACCCTTCTGATCAGGATAAATCCTACTAGTATGTGCTTCCATAGCCCCATTTTACACCCCCTCATAGTAATTATGACTCAAATAAATATAATTTAATGGATGTTTCTCCTCCCCCAGCAGACCAATGAGAACAAAGACTATGTTTTGCTTATCACTTCATCCCTAATGGTGAGTACTATGCCTGGCACTTAGCTGGTACCCAGTGAATATTTGTTTGAATGAATGGATAAAGGGAAAAACTGGTTGATACAGCATTGGTGGGTCTGGACAATTGCAAAATGCCATCTGCAAGATTACTTTCTGAATTTCAGGGATTCATCCTGGTCCCTTGCCTGTATCCAAAAATGTATACCTCTATAAATTTACACACACACACAGTTATCAATATTCTATATTATGGGAGTCCATATTTTCCTTCTATGCTTTTATGACCAGATTTTTACTAATAACTTATAAAAACTGAAATGATTTATGTATCTTCCATTCTCAGAATTTCCCCACGCTGTCTAGAGTCCAATTATCTGTGTACAATGGAGGGCATCTTGTGACGCTGTTAGACTCTAAAGGCAGTCAACGGAGTGAAAAAATCAGAACATTGTGAAAAGTAATCCTTTGGAAAGTACCATGTTGGAAATGGACATACTTTCCTTCAAAAGTCCCACAAAACCAGTGTCCTCCAAAACTAAACGAAATATCTCTGCCTTCCGTGGAGGGCCTGGTGAAGAGTTTGGCCTCTGCTGAATGGCCATGCTATACCAAAAATACGTGTGGTATCTTTAGGCAGTAGACCCCAACTCGGCACGCAGAGGGACACAGCACTGAGACCTCCCCTGAGGGAGAAGCACATCCGTGGTCCCCAGCTCCCACTCTCTTTGGGATGAAAGCTCGTTGACTGACAGGGAGACTCACACTATTTAAATCGTTATTGTTCTCCCTTTGACTCACTGAGCTCCTGTAAATTAGGTTCACATACGATGCACATCATCATTTACTACCAACCTGTCACCCAAATCAAGTTGGAAAACACTTCTGTAGTGGGGCACTCACTAATCTGTGTCATGAAGAGCTGGCTACACAGAAATGTTACAAATCAAATCATATTCTTCCACTGGTTTAGTACTGTGGATGCAGGTAAACCAGCCTGCAAGTAACTTCCTTTACTAAAACGGAGCCCACGCTGTCCTGTGTTTCCTTTTCCATTGTTCTCCATAACCCTGCCAGAGCCAGGCGCGCAAAAATAGAAGCAAGGCCCCTGGGGCCGCAGGAGGAAGCTGGCAACCAGGGGCACTCACCATCACAGCGGGGTTCTTCACAGTGATGCAGGGGGTGGTGGCTCTCAGGGCTCCACTGATGCCATGGTAGTACTTAAAACAGATTTTTATCTCCGCTGCAAATTGATTGGAGAAAAAAATAATTTAAACACTGAAACAAATTATCTAGGAAATCAGCAGAGGAAACTCGCCACACCACCTCTCAGAAAATCCTACTCATGACTGTCTGAATGATCCCTTCTTTTCCAATTAGAGGCAAAGGACTGATCATACCATTTCATATGCTTCTACGGAACTGTATAACAACAGCATCAGATATATTAAAAAATAATGCACAAAGATGCTGAAATATAAGTAGTGTAGAGATAAGAATAACACCAACTACCATTTACGGAGGTGCTCCACGATATACCAGACATAGTGCGGTGTCTCTGGTCACATTATTTAGCCCTCACCACCCACTTTGGGAGGCAGACATTCCTGTCCCCATGTTGCAGATGCAGTGCTGAGGTGTGCTGAAGGTCAGACAAACAGGAAGGGACAGAGTCAGGACTCAAACCCATCTGTCTGATATCAAAGCCTTCATTCCTAATCTCTGCAGTAGAGGCTGACTGCAGCTGTCCATGGTCATGGAGTTTAACCAGCACAAAAAACACTGTGGCAGACTCCGCAGTGCTAGGTCTGGGGATCTTCATGCAGCCACTGGACAGGGATCGAGGGTAGCGAACACTGGTATACATGGGGGCTGTCCAGAGAGTATCCTGCCATGTACTATGAAAAAGACATTTTGAAGAAGATACAAGAAACATTGTACATAGGACAGTGATGCCTCAGTCCCCTTCAAAGTCCTGACTTTCTTGAGGAAACCTAGTTCACTGGTAGTGGTTGGTAGTGATCTGAACCAAGTCATTAGCAACTGCAGCACAGTGTGCCTTCTGCTCTGGTAGCAGGAGCTGTGGAAAGAAATTTGCCAGGACACGTTTAATGCCAAGATCCTGCATCAAAATCTCGGACACAGGAGTGTTTGGAACCCCAGTCAGCTTCTAGTTCTAGCACTGTCAGCTGCCAGTCTTTGCTGATTGCAGCCTGTACACGTTCAACATCTCAGGCGTCCTGCTTGTTGTAGGCCTTCCAGAATGTGGGTCACTTTCAACGGATTCTCGACCATCTTTGAAGCGTTTGTGCCACACTTTTATTTGTGCTGCACTCGTTGCATTGTCCCCAGAAGACTTCTGAATCATCTGAATAGTTTCCATGGAGGAATATTCAAGCTTAATGCAAAATTTGATGCAGATTCGTCGCTCTACTCACTCAGTCATTTTGAATGTGACAGCCACACAGTACACATGCTCACTCAACAACATCTATCGGCCCCTCTGACTAGTACATCATTGTTCACACATGCACACTCCAGTCCACTCTCCTTGGCTGCCAGGTCACATCAATGTCGTGCAAATCGCTGTTACAGTAATAGTGGCTGGACCTTTTCCGAACAGACATCTTATACACACCAGTATGTGAATAGATAGATACAGATACAGGTACAGACACAGAAACATACAGGTATCGATGCAGATATATTTAGAAATATATATTCACAAGTGTGTGTGTGTGTGTGTGTGCGTGTGTATCATTTGAACTTGATAAAGAGTAATACAAATGTCATTTATTGATTTTGGAAAGTAACTACAATTTGAAAAACCATAAAGTCATAATGTGTCAAAGATAAGTCACACAGACACTGGAATTTCTCTGCATACAGAGCACCTAAGTCACTGAAGTGTCATGCAAATGCCTTTTTCCACAAGGTGTCATTCAATATAGGCAACGATACTGATAGGCAGGCCCCAGGGACAGTGGCAGCCTGCAGGAGTGGACTTCCCACCTGAATCACCTGGATTACCCAAATGGGGCCACTAGATGTGCTTTCCCAAGGAAGCTCATCTCCTACTGACTCTCCTGACTGCATCACATCACCTCCTACAGAGTACTCAGTTCACTTGCTTTAAGATAAAAAATATAACAATTAAAGAAAAATCCTCCTTTGGAATTTATATTATTGCATCTTTTCTATCCATGGTGAAATACTAAAAACAAAGTCTGTCATGAGGTAAAATACCGAGTCTTTCCATTATGTGCATTAATCACTAAGCGGTGATTCAAAATGTAGTTAGCACTGCCAAGCAAAAGATTTTTACCATGTGCTGATCACAACATTGGCCCAGCACTACACCAGACAGTCAAGAGAATCAAAGAGAGGTTTCTGGTTTAGCAGGTGATTTATAGAGCAGCTGTTGGGATGACAGTCTCAGACCTGACAAAATACAGAAGACAAACAGTGAAAAGGACAGTTGCCAGGTGGAGGACTGTGGAGACCATAGAGAGGAGTAGTGAGGGCACAGCGGAGTCAGGAAGGCTCCCAGAACAAACAGGTCAGGACTCCACCCTACAGATTAGAAAAGTGGGGGCAGAGAAGGCTGGGAGAGAGGAGTGGTAAACGCACAGAAGCAGAAGAGCATGCTGGCTTAGAAGAACAGCAAGATGACCCTTGCAGGAATTCTAGCTTTATATGACTTTGCTTCCCTGGGAACAGCCATAAATGACCTTCCTGAACACGAGCATGGGTTTGTGATTATTACTGAAATAGTAATAGCTGTACAGATCTGGGCAAACCTTACTCTCCCACTTGCTTTCTTCCAAGACCAACAGCATGTATTCTGCAAGAACAAAGCTAAGCAAAGTGCACAAGGACTGTCAGAGAAGAACAAGTTCGGTGACATATTGAATTCTGCAGGCACAAGCTCATTAGTGTCACCCTCTAAATGCCAGAGACCAGCAGTCTGACTCTCCCTGCAGCAGTACCTCAAAGATCAAATCGATGGTTAGCAAGTGAGCAGCTCATTTCTCAGTTAGGACAAGTGCATTTTTATAAGACGTCTTCCCTGAACTCAAGGTAGGATGCCATCTCCTCTAAATAGTCAGCAAGGCAACGGACTATAAGAAAAAAAAAGTGACTGCTTATTTTTATTTGTAGGATATTGACAGCCAGGCCAACTTTGTTTAGCTGACCCATTAGCGTGTTATTTTATTCCTTGTTATAACAAAAATCTCTAACTCTGGTAATAAATGAGAATCTTGAAAACTGTAAGATAAATTTACTCTGAATTGCACAAAGCTGATTTTGTGGGTGGATGTATCACCCAGCACACTGCAGGGCTCACAGCTCCATCAAGCTTTACGGCTAGGTGCAAAGCAGAGGGAATTACGCAGACCACCCACCACCAAAACAAACACACAGGCTGGTCACCAGAGAGAAAAAGACAGGACAGCTGTCAGCACCTGGACTGAAACCAACCACTCCTTCGGCAGGGTACCAGTAAAGATTCCTGCCCCTAAAATACAGGACTGTTCCAGGCTGAGTGGCAGCTTTCATTTCAAATATTATTTAGTGTTTTAGGACATAAGTCAAGATAAAAAAAAAGTGCAACTAAACAACATCTCCTCTGAGTAAAAGAGAAGCAGCATTGTGATTAATGTTCTTCAACATTTTAGCTACGAGAAGAGGTTACTGGAAAGAATACTCAAAAGGGTGGAAAGGGGAACGTGAGGCCATGCTTCTATTTTAGCTACAATTTTAACCTCTAACTGCAAGTAGAACAGACACAAGGACGAGTAAAAGCAAATGCAGACATGATGACTGTGCATCAGATAAGGGAGAAGCCCACTGCTCACAGGGCCGGCTGTGTTCACAGGCAAGGGAGATGGAAAATATGGACTAAGGAGCTATGAATGATCCCATCTACCCAAGGATGGATTCTCCACAGAGAGATGGACAGAACCAATAGAAAGAATGAAGGAAAGAGAGAAAGCAGGTCTGAATGAATGAATGAATGAATGAATGAATGAATGAATATAGAAGTCTATAGAAATAATCCTGGCATGCTAAGACAACTTTTGAAACTTCTTACATTTCAAAAATCAAGAATGCTCAGATGACCAATTCCATTTCTGCGAGCATCAGCTCATCTGAGGACTATTTGACAGTCTTATGACAAGGGCAAATGAAAGTAATCTTCCTCTCCAATGTCTAGGAAGGTCATCTACTCCAAATTACACCAATCTTTGTCCTTCAAATTCATTCAAGCAGGCCCTGTAATAATATAAGTCTGGGCCACCTCCCTCCTTTAGGGGTTTATCCAGACAAACTGAAGCCATCTTTACATTCAGAAATAGCTTAGCGTTCAAATCTAGGTAGGTTTGCCCATGAATTTAGGTCAATTTTCAGAGAATTTTACTTCGCCTGGACTTCTGATGAGCTAAAGATAAATTTTCTATCTGAAGATGAAAGCAAATCTTGTTAAATGTCATAAATTTTCAAGATCAGAGGTGGAAAATACAGAAGCTGTCTAACATACCCAGCAACCCCCACCACCTGGTTTTTTAAGTTACACACCATGAGCTCAGAAATTCAAACAAAATGTCACTATGCTGTGAAGTCCCCTTAGGTCTGCTCTCCTCAGACACGGGGTAAAACTTGTCTAGAAGACACGAACTATACTTCTAAGCAGTGAGGTAAACATCAGCTGAGGTTTTTACACTGAATGGATATTGAAAGGATCGAGATGGATGTTGGGGGAGGCCTCATCTGATTAATGAAGATGAGCTTATAAAGCCACACCGTTCTGCAATTCCTACACACTGCCCAGGACATTAACCTATGCAACTTTGACCAGTCCTTAAAAAATACATCACTGAATATTTCCAGTTTCACGCTCATACAGCACAATACCCTCAACTTGGTGTAGGAAGAATTGAGGTGGAAATGCTACCTTAGAGGAGAAAAAGAAAAAGAAACCCTACTGTTTTCTTCATTTCCAATTCCTACCTTCAATGTCAAGCCCATTTCTATTAAAAATACTAAAGTGAAGGGTAAAGAAAAACCTTTGCTGAGACAGAAATATTTACTATGCCCTACGCAGCCAGGACATCATGAACCTCTAACACTTCTGAGGGGAGAGAGAAAATCAGCCACGGGAAATGCACTCTGCAGATGGGCTCCCCAGCCCCGCACACAGTGTTCCAAACTAGAGCAGCCCCGGGCCTGAATTCTTCCCAGGCGTTCACCTGAGCCCATAAGAGAGACCTGCACGCTCCACCAAGGGGCAATACTCCTAGCAGTCTTCAGCACTTGGGAGCGAATAAGAAGGCTGTTTGACCCTTTCCCCTGAAGTTTAGTTGGCAATACTTCTCAGCTAAATCAGCCCCTTACGCCCTGGGACCCTTTCAAAGGAGGAATCACAATGAGAGTGAGCTTGGTGTTTCCCATTCCATTTCCTCAAGTCCTTTCATTACTTATTTTTCTGATTACTTCGATAGTAATGCCAGCTGGGCCAGTGTTGGAACGTAAAGGAGAAAAAGGCAAGAAAAGCAAATCATCCAGAATCTCACCTCATGGAAACAACCCTGCTTCCTTTTCGGCAAATATCCTTCTGGGCTTTTTTCTTACCCGCTACGCTATGAGTTGGGATTGCGCAGTAAGTCTCTGCCTTTTCCCCTCACTCACGTCATGAGCATTTTCCCTTAAAGACTGCACTCCATTTAGGGTTGAAAGAGACAAGCGGGCCAGAAACTGAACAGAAAAGACGACATTCCTTAGGGGGCAGAAACAGGATTAGAGAAAGTTCCAGAAAGCTGACCTACCAGTAAAAATGTGGAAGAAATAATCTGATGCCTTTAATGGCAATTCAAAGTAACAGATGTTAATCTTTCAAGTAACTTTTTATATTACAGAAGTTTTATAGGCTTTAATAATAACATACTTACATCAGGTTGCTATTTAATCAAACCTTATTTTATATTTTAAGCTGTAATAAGTATGATCCTTGTAACTAGCATCCACACACTCTCTTTACATTAAATCCCCTGCCTATAGAAAACTTAATTCTTACACAGAGATAAATATCTCAGAAAATTTCTACATGAAAGAAATATTCTGTAAATGTGGAAGTTAACCCAGACCAACCAGTGAATCACTTATTTATTCATGCTTCTAGCTACTTGCCAAAAATGTATTTATTATATTCTCAATAATATTAGTGTTGAATATAAATACTCCCCTTCATCCAAAATAAAAAGAGATGAGATATTTCTGTGAACCATGTACTGTATAAAAGAATTTGTAACATCAGATAACTGGGTGATATCTGAATTATCTGCAGCCAGTTTCTGATTGCTAGTAAATTGGCTTCTACAGCAGTCCCAGACTGTCTTATCTATACTTGTAAAAACCAGGACCCAAATGCAAAAGTTGCTCTGCTACCAGGAAAAATAATAGTGAAGTTAGTGAACAAAATTTTTAAATTAAATTCTTAAATTTAACTTAAATCTTGAACTATTCTTTCTGCTCCCTAAAATAAATATTAATAATTAAACACTAATTACAAATGTAGATACAAGGGTATATAAAATGTGTGAAGCATTAAAACAGCCACACACAATTCATATATCACACATTCATATGATATACACACACACACACACACACACTTTTTTCAAAATATGTGAACATTCTCTAATGAGCATTTTCTAAAATAATATATTTTCCAGTTTGGGGTTATGTGGCATAAATAAATCAGGGCTGAAAAATTCTTAAATAACACTCAGAAGAGCCCCACAGATCTCTGCATATTTATACAACATTAATAACAAACTTGTACTTCACACTTAGTTACTTACGTTCCATGAAATAGGGCCCAGGCTCAATTCTCCATACAATCTGCCCTTTTTGTGTTCCAGTCACACCCCTGTTTTTAGAATCCCAGAAGTTGGCTGGAGAATTCTCATCTGAAAAAAACAAATAGTTTTCAGCTATTTATAACCTCTTTGTCTTTTCTTAGCCCAAAGACTAATAGAAATTCTAAGATAAATAGAAAAAAGATAAAGGGGAAATATTAGTGAATACTATTATTAATGACTACCTCCCAGCAGATTTTACCCTGGACTTCTACATTGCATTTATAAGGGAGAACTGGGGGGGATGCAGGGGGAAAGGCAATGGCATCTTTGGGCCGGGCCAGGTCGCTCACTGTTGACAAAGCACAAAACTACAAGGAAGAAAGGGTCCAGCTTCTGCAGCCTCAGTGACGGGCGGATCTGGAAAAGAGGTGTTGAGCTCCCACCTATAAGACCCTTTATGAAAAGGAAAGGGAGAGCAGAGCCCGGGGAATATCATGGAACTGAAGATGGGGCACGAAAAGGGACAATGAGCTACAAAACTGAGTCAAGACACAGTCCAGCCTCGCCACGAGCAGTGCCCGGGTCATCAGGTCTGCCGGGAAAGTCTTTTCCCAATGCCAAGAGCAGTAGACCTTGAGCCAATTTAAGAAAAGGAAAGAGACAGCATTTAAATTTCTGCATGAAAGAAGGGTGGAAAGGACAGATCCGAAGAATAGGCCTGCAAGTAGCATTTTCCAAGCTGTCTTGATGACACAGAAAGTGGTAATATCTGTGGGCACACTGGGGTAAACGGAAGAGACACAATTTCAGGTGACAGGTGGGGATGCTCTGGTTGCCCAGGCTCTGCCCCCCACCCTGAAGGCTGAGGGTATTCATATTCTATATAACTTGCTCACACCTCACTAGTTTGAACCTCTGTCCTGGCGCCCTAGAATAGGAAATTAATGTGAGAACAAGAAAAGGAGACCATTCTGAGTTTCACAGGCTTACAAAAATATGTACAGTGACGCTGGCTCTTAAAGTCGAATGTACCTCATTTGTTCCGCCAAATCCCTTTCCCAAGAGGAAAGCTTAGGGATATACTTTAACTGAGCAGAAATCAACCAGACAGGGCAAAGGAAGAGCTATGCTGAAAAGGAAAGATAGAGAAAAGGTCCCAAGCCCAAGGGAACAGGTCTGAGAGGAAAAATCTCTCCTCTTTTGAGCATGAAAAGGAAAAACAACTGAGGGGTCAGATAACCCAGCTCTGAGGGACTTCCGTCTGTCGCTGTCCTTGTGGCCCACTGGTTTCATCACACTGATGAGCCACAGACTTTGGGAGGAACAGTCCTTTCATGCAATTTGCATTCAGCACAAGTCAAAGATTCTTTTTGTCAAAGTCCAAGCAGCAGCCTCTGCTCATTATAGAAGGAAAGGCACGAGTCGTTCATGGCATCACTTCTACATCTGAACAAACAACACAAGGGCACCACTCCACTGTCCCCAAAACCGACACAATGCCGACATTTACACGGCACTCAGGCAGCTGCCAAGAACCAGACTTGAAAGGTGTCCTGTGGCTACTGGTCCTTGGAGCAGACCCTTCTCACTTAGGTAAGGAGAGGGACTCACAGGCTTTCACAAATAAACATGCTCTACGAGCTAATGGTCTCTTGGAAGACACAGAAAGCTGGACCCCACGGGCATGAGTGAAAGGTACCCTGCTCCAAGCAAGTGGGAAAAAATTAGGGGAGGTGAGGACAGTGAAACAGAGTACAGGCACGTGAGTAGAAGGCATCCAGCTATTCAAAATGCTTTTAACAAAAAACGTGGTTATGCACATGGGAAATTTTCTTCTTGAGGTCTCAGAAAAGAAGAGGCAGCATCAAATCTTGTTTTAAGGAGCACGCAGTAAGAACATGATGATAAAAACTGACAGCAGCCAAACTGTACTTGTTAATGGCGACCTCACTGTAAGGCGGTTTGCATTTCCGGTGTTACTGATCTCTTTCTCCCCGAGCACTCCAGCCAAACTAAGTACACGCTTCTGACGTAACTGCCGTGGGAAGATGGGCCACTGAGGAGCAGAACTAGAACGAGGGGGTGGCAATGGGAGGAGGGGACTGAGCTCCAGACACAAGTGATGCCTGAGGCCCAACACAGCCTTTACGTGTTCCCTAGAGATTTCCGACAGAGAAGAAGACCCATTTTAATGGGTCCTTCAGATGAAAACTTTTTTAAGTAGGTTAACGCCTTCATTTAGGTTGCAGTCAATTCTAGGCTGGCCCAGGAACTCCCTTCCGGTGACAGCGTTTCTCTGCTCAGATCGCTTTTTCATGGATGTTCGAGCACAGAATATTTTTTCCCAGATTGTAGGAGTTGTTTTTCCTCTACCCGCAGTGAACACCTACATTAGGCAATTCAGCTTTTAAAATGCCCCTATTCCAAACAAGAAGAAATAACTGAGTATAAAATGGTACACCAAAGAAAGGGTTTTCAGGGACATGTGTAAAGGACACATGAACCAAACCAAAGGGGGGCAGGATCAAGGGTGGGAAGTGGGGATGGCTGGGGTGCGGGGGGGAGTGGTAGGAAAATGGAGACAACTGTACTTGAACAATTAAAAAAAAGTTTTAAAAAAGCCCCTACAAGGATAATATAAATGTAATTATAAACCTATTTCTTTACTCCTTTAACTGAATAAAGTTTCTGATAGATCAAACAAATATCATTAGTCTTTAAAACCAATTTCCAACTGTCCCACTTACAGTTGGTGATTTCTTTTCCCCAGTTCTCTTTCAACCATGCTGACCCGTCGCACTGTCCTCACATCCCTGCCTCATCTCCGCGCTCGCACGTGGAGCAGGGTACCACCCAAACATGGGAGGCACGAGGCCTCTTCTCCTGAGTTCCTTCACCTCCCAACCACCGACCATCTTTTCCATATCCATGCTGACGCCTTGCCCTCTTGCCCAGGTTCTAACCTGTTATGGTGGTGATGCCCTTGACCCCATCCCCTCCGTCAGTCACCTTCTCTCACTTTGACCTTTAGCTTCTTCCTCTCAACCTAGAAACATGTCAGCTCCCATGAGGCATATTTTCCTGGTTTTACCTTTGCTTTTGCTCTTTGACTATGACCTTCCTTTATGTCCCTTTCTACTAGGATTGAAGTGTCTGTTTTACAGTTATAATAGAGTCGATATTGTAGGCCTGTATATTCTAGATACTTAGGTTACTTTCTAGCTGAAATGTAATCACAAAAAGAAACACTGGAGAGGTTTAATTCATGTGCCCAAAAACCTTCTCTAAATCTAATTTTGTCTGGTAGGGTTTATATAAAGCTTGTCCACGGATGTGTCATATATGCTCTTCGTTGTTTTACAGGTCTAGTTGGCAGTGCATTTTCTCTAAAACAGAAAAACAAAGCACACACCAAAAAAGCTCTAACATCCTTCTAATGTAACTTTCCTACCTATTTGTTTTTGATTAGTGAGAGGAAATGATGAAGAAAACTTTTGAAAATCTTTACTCTTGCCTTATTTTACCAATCCATGATATTTTCCAAAATGATTTCATTTGCTATGCTTAAAAAATTACTCTTTAGGGTTATTCTAACCACTTCTGTTATTAACACTGAAGTGACTTCTGTTAAGCTTGCTTCTCCAAGGGAGACACAAATATAGTATTTGGACCCAGGAAATAAAGGAGAAGAGATGTAAGATTGCACTACACACAACTAACCCTCTTCTGTTAACTACAGAGTGCCTCAGAGGATTTTCTCAGACCTGGTTAATTACATGAGGAACATACCCCCTTGTTTAATGAAAACCACATAATTTTTAGGAGGAACACCTTGGAGTCTTAAACAAGGTTTTACATAAGCAGATTTAACTACATCTCCTGCACATTCAGGAGGTCACACAGCACCATTGGCTGCCTTTCCCTTCGACTAACTGAGCCTCCAGGACAATACGGCCCAGTTCCACTGCTCACAGTGAACATCCTGGGGGCTTCTTCCAAATGCTGAGTTCTGTTCTGCTCTTGCAGAGACTTGGATTCAGTAGGTTTGAGGGAGTATGCAGGAATCTGAGTTTCAGCACCCCAACCAGGTGATTCTGATATAGGTACTACAAACATCACACGTGGAAAAACTCTGTTCATGGTTCTTTCCAGGGAAATTGAGCAATTAAGCAATGTTCTGGACCATGTACATCTCTTTGACTACTGTCCCTTTCATTTGTTAGTTCCTTCCTTCCTTCCTTCCTTCCTTCCCTCCTTCCTTCCTTCCTTCCTTCAGTCAAAAGGCACTTACTGACTACCTACTACAAAGAACAAGAGCACCCATTTCCTGCAGTACGGAGTTGACACTGCAGGGAAAGACTGGCACGTAAGGTCCAGTGCGATGTAAAACGTGCTATGATAGAGGTGTGCATACTTTATAAAGTGTTGAAGGGGAACAGAGGAAGAGTGGGTCATGCTCCCTATGACCATGCATAATTAAAATGTCTATCAATCAAGTTTGAAGTGTCTCTGGGAGATGCATAAGGAGATACCCTCTGGGAGATCTACACATATAAGCCAGTCAGTAAGAGGTCCCATCCACTCCTTCGCTTCCCTCTTCCCAAAGACATATTGTTTTACCTCCCAGTGTTCATTTTCTCGGGGGTAGGGGGTGGGTTTCATGAATGATCATCAGGTCATCAGAAGCAGCAAACAAGTGGCCATATTCAGAGCCGAATTCAGTGGTAAAAGTTTCTATTGTTGCCTGGGCCCGAGGATATAACTCTCTTGTCCCTTGCAGAAGTGAGATCAATTATATTAACCTATAATGTGATTATAAACCATTACTTTTTTAAAAAACTAAATGAATTCTTTTTATTAAATGCCACAAAAAGCTAAAATAATGTAAGAATAAAGTCTTTTAATTTTTTTCAAATTCTTCCTTTCCCATATTTCATACACAAAAATCAGTGTGAAACGTACCTTTAAGAGAGTAATTTTCTCTTGTATGTGATTTTTAGATTCAAGAAAATGTTCTTAAATTGGCTTTTAAGATAAAAGAATACACAGGAGACATGACCAGACATAACAAACACACCCCAAAATAACTGGGACTCGGAGATGTTTCAAAGTCTAAATTAACATTTCCAAAAACTTCACACAGTCCTGGACATAAAATAGAGATTTTTGAAAACGTATTCAAAGCCCTCACTCTTCTATCAATAACCCAGAGAGCTGGGAAAAGATGTGAACTTTTATGAGAAAGATGCCATGAGACAGATTGTGCAAGAGGATAAAAAATAATGCCTACAAATTTTATTTTGCTTTAAAATTAGTCCCTCTCTACATTTTCTCCAAAACGGCATAAATATCTAAATTGATTTTAAATTACTTTTTGGATACAAACTGTATATAACTACATTCTGAGATTGGATCATAAAGGGGCCTGGCTTTATTCTGGCGATACTCAGAAATTATGTGCGCCGTCTGGGATTCAGGTTTTGGAGACTAACGCTAAGCTACAATTTGAATCAAAATGATCATTCTACACCTGGGCAAGGTACCCCCCTTCATAGAGGCCACCTCATGGTTAAAACTTTGCAAATTTGCCAGCATGTGCTAGGCAGGTTATGGAATCCCACTGCAATGTGAGAAGAAAACTCTGACTGTGACTTTGAGAAGGGGACTACGTGGCGGGGGTGGGGTGAGTCTTCACCAGTGATGGCACGGGACAGAGCACCAATCTTTCTCAGTGCTGTGATAGTCATTGACAAACTTTTAAATGAAGCTGAAAATTTGGCGTTAGTTGTTCACCCGATCTGCCCAGACACCAATCCCATGCCCCAAAGCCTCTCTAGATGGAAGAGTGAGCGCCGGACTGGGGTGGAGGCCACAATCACGGCACACGCCACCAGCAGAGAGCACACCCACTGGGGACCGCAGCTCTGGGGCCAACTGAATCGCAGTTTTCTTATAGTTACCAGAAGAATTTGATGATGACAATGTGCCAGAGATGGGGGAAAAAGACACCAGCCTATTACAGGGCAGAAAAAGCAACAGAGGCTAAGAAGAGCTTATGACAAGTCTGCGAAGTCTGGCCTTGGGGACATGTGTGCCTTCCCCCAGTTTACCACCCCGGCAGCCAAAACCCCCTTCTTCGTCTATTACTTCTCCACAATTTATTGTCTTTTGTTTAAATGGTATATAAGCTCCTGATATTAACCACTTCTTTGAGTCCTCGTTTCATTTCCATGAAGGTTTCCACGCACATAGAAACTAAAATTTTACATCTAATGAAATTTGCATGCTTTCTCTTCTGTTAATCTGTCTCTTGTCAGTCTGATTTGCAGGCCCAGCCCCTGACCCTAGGAGGACAGAGGAAAGTTTTTTTCTTCCTCTGCATGTCCCCAAAGTGTGGTCAGGACTCGGCCTCAGGGCCCATCTGTCTGGCGCTTCCCCCCTTACATCCTTATGGCTCAGTCCCCTCCTCCGACGCTTTTCCTGTTTGCTTGCACATCACCTTCTCAACGAACTCCGCCCTGACTGCTCCCACTGACAACTGTGGCTACGCTGGCATTTCTGGACCGCCCTGTTTTGCTCAATTTCTTTTCTATAACTGTCTCACCATCTAACATACTATATAATCTATGGACACTTCTTGTACATTGTCTTTCTAACATGTAAACTCCAAGAGGTCAAGAATTTTGTCTGTTCTGTGCACGGACACATCTCAAGTGACTAGAACAGTACCTGGCACATAGTAGGTGCTCAGGTTAGGCTGAAAGATATCCTAATTCTCCTTTGGATTATGTGACATTAACTGAATATTAGTATTATATTTTTAAAATATATAAAAGGGAAATAAAATGCATGCCAAGTAAGGCATAAAGCCTTTTAAGAGGTCTCCATCTTGTTCAGAATAAAGAAAAACAAGGGGAATATTGCAAATTCCATGGTAAGCTTCATTAGACTAATTTAACAAAAGCTGTTTATTTAACTTAGTCTTTATGGCAAAAATTTCAAATTAACTTAATTCAATCACACCGCGGTGCTGAACTGGCTTTCAACTCCGATTATATCTCACAGTCGCTCACACCAATGGACAAAAAGATGAATTGGCTTACCTAAGATCACATGACCAGTTTTGGTAAAGGCCTTTGAAGCATCTAAACAGATTCTTTCCTGACAAAGGCTTTCAGAGGATTTCTGAATTAAGATTTTTTTCCCCAACTGAATATTTTCCTACATACAATATAGGAAATGCAAATTCTTTGATAGTACTTCAAATGGATAAATTACTAAAGGTTTACTTATATCAAACAAGAGATCTATTTTTTATTGTTTTGTAATACTTCATAATAAATATCACTGTGAAAACAGAATATGCAATTTATAATTGTTTTATCCAATTTCATGATAAAACTGTGGGCAGGAATCAGGTGCTCTTTATAAAATTCTTCAGTCTCTTTGAAGCACACATTGCTGTCAGTACTAATTTTCCCCATCACGGTTTGCACGGCGATTTTCCTCCAGCAATTACATCTTTATGATGAGACTGTCAGCCCAAGATCTTTCAAAGGGTCAAGTATGGCCAGCATGCGGTCACTTGGTAAACACCTCAGCACAAGATCCAATATTAGGCCCATCAGTAATAACAATGACACTAAAATGCTTCTATCCTGTCTTGAGTCCCAAGGCTGACAGGTCAGAATGAGGCTTCCTATTGCTAAATAACTTTCAGGAGAAAAGTTAATGATCTTTTTCTCAAGGTCCATCATTTGGGGCAAGGTGATGACAGGCTAACAAGAATTAGAAGGAACAGTGTTAAGGTCTAAAGACAGAAAGAAAACCAATTCTAAAACTGATAGAGAAAATGAAATTTATTAAAATTAATTCAACAAATATTTATTGAGCCCTGGCTGCTGTGATTCAGTGGATTGGGCGTCGGCCTGTGAACAAAGAGGTCACCAGTTCAGTCTGATTCCGGATAAGGGCATACACCTGAGTTGCAGGCCAGGTCACCAGTTGGGGGTGTGTGAGAGGCAACAGATGGGTGTTTCTCTCTCTCTCTCTTTCTTCCTGCCTTCCCTTCTCTCTAAAAATAAATAAATACAATATTTTAAATAAAAAATATTTATTGAGCATGCACTATCTGCAATATTATGACAGGGATTCCAGGGGCAATAAGAGAATCAAAGACCCTGTCCTTGTAGAGATTTTGGCCCAGAGGGGAAATCGAGCAATAAGCACACAAAACAATGTATATGTCAGGAGGTATAGTCAATGTAATGTAATGTCAGGTACGGATAACATGGCTTGAAGAAAGACAGCCAGGAGAGTTGGGGGAGGAAAGAGAGGTGGGTGCAAGAGTACTACTTCACCTAGGCTGTCTAGGGAAACATTTGGACAGGGACCTGAATGAACTGAGGGCATTTTCTGCAGGGGAACTTGGGAAAAGGCAAAAAACAAAAAAATGCAAAGACCCTAAAACAGCAACAAGCCTACTGTTTCCTTCAGGACGACGTGCTGCAACGACAGCGGAGTGAACAAGGCAGAGGGGGGCGAGAGGATGAGATCACAGACGAGCAGGGCCACCAGGAAGCCCTTCATAATAACGTCAGACACTGCAGAGCCTACTGTGTTTACTATTATTAATACATTGAAACCGCTAACAAACCTTTTGGGTACCACTATCAGATTTTCAATGATGGAAAACTACGGCACGGAGAAGTTGAGAAATTTGCCCGAGGTGCCGCAACCAGTATGTGCAGCGAGAGCACAGCCGCCCTGCTCCGGAGACCGTGCTCCCGGGCCCTGCACCGCACTGTCTACGGAGACCGGGGAGGTGGGCAGGGATCACACTCTCGCTGCCATGGAAAGTCACTGAGGAATTTAAAGCAGGGGAGTGACATGATCTGCATTTTAAAAATATCATCTTGGCTGCTGCCTGCAGAGTAGACTGTACAAGGACAAGAGAGGACGGCTCACAATGCTTCGTGCCCAGGCCCAGCACCAAGAGCGGGAGCAGAACCCGAACCCGACCCGCCTCCCGTATCCATCCTTCCTGCGCAGACAGGGCTGCGGCGGCTATAAATATCCGCCCTCGGTGTGCAAGGCTGCGCACCAACTCCAGCCCTTCAGTCCAGTGACCCTGTGAGGTGACTCATCCACCTCTAAGCTCTCTCCAAGCAAACCACCATCCTGTAATTTCACTCTCTAACTCCACCATGCTCCTCTCCCTCTCCTCATCCAAACCATTCCTGAAAGTCCAGCTTTCCCACACTCAACCGCAATCAGTCAAAATACAATGCTCCAATTCCCTATCACTTATGATGCCATAAAACACTTACCGGGGCACGTTTAATACATCACTGCCATTTCGTCCACACAAACCCCCTCTACTCCCCAAGAAGCATGCTTTTTGTTTTAAAGCACGTATCATTTATTATGTTTTATGGTTTTATGGTTTTATTAGGTTTTATGAAAGGAAGACACTGCTTGGAAATGATATGGCCAGGCTGTCTGCTAGGTAAGACCCCAGAACGTTAGGCAACGGCAGACCTGAGTTTAAACTCTGTTTCTCCCATTTACTGGACTTAGGACCTTGGACAAGACAAACCGCAGAGACCCCATCTCGTTATTCCACAGAATGAGGACAGCACCAGCCTAGAAAGCTATAAGGAATAAATGGTACAGGACTGAACTGGCAGATGACAGGCACGGACCGTGTGGGTTTTAAAATTGTTCTCTCCATGCTCCATGTCATCCTTCCTTCAAAGGCAGCTAAGTTTTTTTACTTCTTAAGTTTATCTCAAACAAATTTATTTGGTTCTAATTTCTTATAAATATACATATATTAAAACAAAAGCACACTTATTTATATGTTTTTGGAGACTGTGCTTTTTTAAACAAAGGTGCCAAATGACCAGACAACAAAAGCGCAGGCTCATGTACAGTCAGCTGTGGTTTGCCATGCCATGGAGCACACGGCTCCGTCCCTCAGACCGTTCTTGAATGGAAAATTCCTCAAAGCTGTTCATTTGTTTATTTTTAGAGAGATGGGAAGGAAGAGAGGGAGAAAAACATTGATGTGTGAGAGATAGACTGGTTGCTTCTCACACACCCCCAACCAGGGACCTGGCCCGCAACCCAGACATGTGCCCTGACTGGGAATCGAACCAGCCACCCTTTGGTCCACAGACCAGAGCTCAGTCCACTGAGCCACACCAGCCAGGGTAGGAAATTACTCAAAGCTTAAAATTCTGTCGATGAGCTTTAAGCCTGGCCTAATGAAGACTCGGGAAGAAGTGCCCTTACCTCCCTGTCCACTAAAACTGGGACTTTGAACACAGTGTTTAACTTGAGAAACTGTCTCAGCACTACGTGTGTAAAAAGTTGCCAGGAATGACCATGTGTTGATTATATACCCTCCTTCCTTTTCTTTAATTATTTTTTACAATACCATACATACACTAAGCTGTCACTCAAAGAAAATCCCTTTTAATACTAAGTGCATTTTAAAAGCGACCTCTAGATCCTTCAAGATGTTACTTTTACATTACATGTGACAACTGAAGATCCCGAGGAATACACAACCATTATATAATATGAGGTTTAGCACTAAACCATCCTTTGGTTAGGACTAAATTGCTTCTTTGATCTCAATAAGCTCATACTATAAGGACGGAGAGCTGCAATAGGTAACTTTGTGTTGGAACCAATCCAACTAGGTTGGAAAGTATTAATTAGAAGTCTGTGAGAGCAACCTTTCCGGGACATTCATTGTTACTGATCCTAAAGAATAACTTCGCAGAAGTGGCTACTCTCTCTGAGTCCCTCCCCAAAACGGTTTCATCAGAAGATCAATGACCTTTCCAGAGATTAGACTGCTCACCTGAATCTTTATTCAATCTTCAACTCATGTCTCATTAAACTGAGCAGGTATCAATGTTGCTCACGTGCCGTTGGCATTCTAGCAGGTAATTTCTTGAGAGGGCCTGTCCAGTGCGTTATAGGAACTGTGGCATCCCTAGCTCATAGGCACTAAATGCCATTGCATCCTATATGACAATTTAAAAACAATTCCCAATCCCCTTGAGAATCATTGATTGGCATTTTATAGCCAAAAAAATAAAAATTTTCATTTAAAAAACTATTCATACAGGATTAAAATAGAACTGAAATTTTGCCCGGCATTCATTCCAGTTTTTAAACAAGTAATGAAATCAGGTCTAGAGGGCCCATAAAAAACTGGGCCAGTCTGCCACAGTGGCCACAAGAAAATCTTTTTTACAAGACATGCTTTTATTCTCCAGTTAAACTTTTGTTGCAAGATTGTTGTTACATCAACAGCCTGTAGAATGTGGCGATCTATGAACACTTGTCCATATAAACATTACATTGCAAATAAGTTTCTTCTAACATCTCATTCCCCGAGGGAAGAGTCTTAAAATCCAGCAAGAACATTACTCTGGAAGCAGATGATCTGTCATGACATCTATTTAGACTTAATCAAATGCCATTTTCAAAAGTGTTCTTACAGAACCCGTGCACAGTAAAGCAATTCCTTTCAAACCAGCTGGTCTCTAGAAATTCTCTACGAGGAGATTACACATTTATTTGTACAAGTTCCATGTATTTTAATCCCTGCACTGATCTCCTGTGTTGGATTGTCAAGTGAATAAATCTGATAAATGCACTGCATAGTAAGTTAATATCTGTCCCAAACCAAGCTGGGAGGGAACCGCATTTAAGAACTTGTTAAAGAGAAAAAAAGGCAGAGAGAACTGTACATCCCCAGCAGCTGGACACGGAAACCAAGCGACAGAGCAATTCATTTCACAGAACTTTCTGTTGCCTTACCTCACATAATCTCAAAGAGTTTCTCTCTGCCTCTGCCAGGGTAGACTCCATCGTGTCAAATCAGAGTTAGGAAACAGCACGAAGAAACATGGTTCACTCTCCTTAAAATCATGGACCCAGCCTCCCCACTGGCCATTTCATTCATAGGAACGGCCAGAACTGAAGGAAAGGTGGCCTGGAGTCCTAACGTGGCTTGCAGAGTTCGGCAGGTCCACGTCACTGATGCTCCTGCTTCTCTTCCGCTTTCCTCAAAGCTCCAGAAATAAACTACTAAGTGGGATTCGAGAAGACTTCTACCAGGAGACTCCTGGCCCGCCAAGAACAACACTGAGGGTCACTTCCGCCCTTCATCAAGACTTATCATTGCTCAGGCATCCTAAGTGAAAAAACATAACTTATCAGTGTCCCTTCAGCTGAGGCAGTTGTGGCCACACCCCTGTAAAGGGTACAGGATGCAATCACCCCATCCGCCCCTCCGCTTCCTTCCTTTGCTTTTCCATGGGAGAATTCCAAAGAATTACTTATATGTGTATGCACACACAGAGTGGGCTGAAGTCAACAAGCTAGCTGTTACCACAAAGACGGGAACCTTTTGTTTGATTTACTCAGAATAGAGTGGCCACTGTCTGAGAACTCTAAAAAAAAATTTATTTGTTCCATTAATCAGATAAAACATTCATTTAGGTGACTGAAATAGGTCTACTGTACTCTAACCAATCCGGAGTGGGGTTTGCAAACTTGTGATTCAAACTGTAAAAAAGGAATAAAACCTTTTCAATTATCAGACAGCTTTAATGAAAAGCCAAAATTGTCCATATCAACCCAGAAGTTATTTGCAGGTCTCACTTTTAATGCAAAAATAAATACAATCACTGATCTAGCTGGTGCTCTTCTCTTTCATTGAGAAGAGGTTGGGAGCCACTGGTTCAGATGCATTGCTCTCTGATGGAGAAAGGGGCCTTCTAAATCTGCTGAAGCACCCAGGGCAGTCATTACAATTTTTCAGTGCTGGGGGATAAGGGCGAATGCAATTAAAGGCAGTAGGACCCTATCTTTCTAGCAAACTTCCAGGAAAGCAAAATGAAATGTCCTCATTTGTCAAGTGCTTTTGCCGTGCAGAGAGGCAGACTGATTTGAGCTCCACACTACATGTGGTGGCTGCAATTTCCTTTCCAGTTCCCTTAACCCCAGACATAGTTCGCCATGAAGCTTCAAGGGGCCACAGCGCTTTGGGCTGGTTCTGGAATAGACTGGAACTCCAGAACCGCCCCATCCTCCGACCAGGCCTCTTTTGGACATGCAAACCCAACTGAGTCTTAGAAAAAAAAACACTACAGATTTTTGGGAGTGTCCCAGCAAGTAACAGTAATAGCAAGCACATACAAAATGCCTACTATGTACCAGAGACACAGAGCAGATGCTTTACTCCCTAACGAGTGCCACTGTGCTCTGAGGCTGAGGTCAGCAGTGTTATTAGGCCCATCTTACAGATGAGGACACTGAGGCTCACAGAGAGGAAGTAACAAGAGCTAGGATTTAAAGTTAGATCTGAATGGCACCCAAGCCCATGCTCATTTACAATGCACCTCCCTCAAATAACACAGTGAAAATGACAGCGACCTCACTAACTCACAGGTGGCCAGTGGGCCCACAGTGGCCTCAGTCACCATTCCGAGATGAGGAAAAATAAATGTAGAAAGGACTATTCACTGAAATTAAAGATACCTGCAGACTACGAACAATGGACGCCTCAACAGCGTCAGCATCGCTGTTTTCATCCTCAGAGAAAGTGTGCAATCTTGGCCTCTTGCTTACTTCCTGCTTGGAAGCACCAGACTCTCCGTGGGGTCGAAGAGAGGCTCACATACTCTGGTCACGGTGCAGCTGTTAGTGCCACTCGTTTCCACGTGCCCAGGCCCCACCTGATGCTTCCACGGCCCTGGCCCCTCAAGCCACAATTCTTTCCCTTCCAAATATTGTAACATTTTCCACATATGCCACTTTAGCTGAACTCTGTGGTCTGGTCCACCCGTGTGTCATTGATGTTTACGTGACAGTCTATGACAAACAGGCTATTTTCCTACGTAAAGGAAACCTACTTCCCACAGCACAAGCCATTGTCATAATGGAATGAGATTTCCACATTGATCAAGAAAGAAACTTACAGAGTAAAGCAAAGGAAGTTTGATTAGATAAATGTTGGAGCTTAGACTCAAGCTGTCACATTCACACCCCCTTTCATGGGGACAGCATTTCTTAAACACAGGTCATTCGGTCAGTACCCTCTCAGTCACAGGGACCTGCTGGCTTGAGAAAGTACAGCCAGAGAAACATAGTGTTAAACCACAAAATTACCATACGCTATTTTTCATTTGCCCAAAACCACACCCCTCTGGGAAGAAAGGCCAAAAAGAAAATCAACAACATCAAACAAAATGGGGAAGCCCATTAATACCAATATTGCATTCACATGACCCCGCAGCGTTTTCGCTCACTGTGACACCACATGGTGCCAGGCATTGGGAGACCACCGTGATCAACACCGACATGGCCCCTGCTCTTTCTTGCAGAACTTCTACTTTAGGGAGAGAGAAACACTAAGTAACGGGTATACAACGCATTCTTTACTTACTATTACAGCACAGGCTAGGAAGGAAGAAGAGACCATTGTGAGGGAATGGGTGAGCTGCTGGCATGACCCAGGCTGGACAACAAGGGAAAGCTTCCTCAAGGAATCAGTGTGTGAACCAAACTCTGAAGGACGACCAGGAGCGGGCAGGGAGAGGCGGGAAGAGGATGGAGAGACCACCCCATGGCTATGCAGAGGTCACACGGGGTGACGCAACCGGACACTTTCAAAGACTGAAGGGAGGCCAGTGTGACTACAGCACAGAGGACACGGGAGAGATGAGGCCGGCAAAGGACAAACTAGAAACTTTATGCCTCCGTGAGCAGGGAGAGAAAGGGCGGCTTAAAAAAGGGAATGGGAATTGTTCCCTTTCTCCATCTCCAGAAGGTCTCTCGAAAGCCCAACTGATGATCACAGTTCTCAACATTCTAAGCTATCGGTCTAGCCAGGATACTCGGACTAAGTGATTTGTGGGTGCTGAAAGGATTAACCAGAGAAAATGAAAGACATCACTGAACTGAAGTAGCTTATTCCCAAAGCTCAGAGACTACTTATGAAGAGTAAAGCAGAGAAGAGCAAGGACACCATTCTTAGATTACACTGCAAATGGACAATGGAAAAACTCAACGCTTTATGCCGGTACCAAAAACACAAAACAGAATCAAGGTTAGTACATCAGGAAGGAACAATCCTTTTCCTGAAAAGCACATCATGAATTTCCTTTGTGTTTGCGCATCGTGCAAGCCTCTGAGTCTGACATCATCACTCATGTGCGTTATTCGAGATCTGCAGCGAGCGTCTGCTTATCGGCCACAATATTTTTTGGCTGCTTTTCCTTCTACGTCGTGTTCATAAAGAAGCCGGACGAACGCTCGTCCCTCATCACCACTGCGCTTTCAGATTCTCAAGTCTTCCCATGGAAACACACATCAGTGTGGGTATAAGGGAGAAAGAGTTTCTGAAAACACGTCAGAAAGAAGACAGCCGCTAAAAGATCAAGGGGAGGACCTCCAATTAAAACCAGATGGACATATGTCCATGAAATATGTGTTTTTTTAAAGATTTGACTTAGAATGTGGTAGGCGATCAAATTTAATTTTCTTTTAAAGAGAAAGAACTCATGGACATGGACTACAGTGTGGTGACTGCGGGGGGAGAGGTATGTGGGTGGAGGAGGGTATAGAGGGAATACATGGTAATGGAAAAAATGTTAGAAAAATTAGAAAATAATGGCCATCATCTATTATCTACTAAAAACTTACTACATTCCAGGCACTGGAAGCGTGTAGTCCCATTCTCTCCTTTAATTCTCAAAGTAACCTGGCACATCTTCCAATCCCTGCTTCACAAATTAAGAAAGCTGGGGACACAAAGATTGAACGACGTGCTCACACAAGATAGCACAGCAAGAAGCTCGCGGAATCTCAAATCTGGAGTCTGTGGGACGTCAAAGCTTATCCGCACATTTCTCACCATACACAACTTCCCCAACAACAACTGACTACCATTCGCCCACTGCCGAGAGCTGTGCTCCGTATTTCATTAACTGATAGAATTCTCACAGCAGTGTTGACAGTGGTGTCACCCCTAAGACGGGAAGGCAGGCGGGGAGGTCGAATGCCCTGACCCAGCACACACAGTGGCAAGGGCGAAAGGCGCAAAGGCAGACTTGCTGGGAGCCTGCAACAATTCACAGCAACAACATTTCTGTGGAAGTCTGAGTTCAGTAAAAGTTACTATGGACATGTTGCTTTGTTAGAGCTTTGCAGTTTTATCTGGGGCATTTTCATTATGCTTTAGAAGAGAGTAAAGTCCCCAGAGAACTGACTTTCTCACCTTCAGTGGGTAAGGAAATCCCTTTATTAATGTCCATTCAAGCCCAAATACCGGGATTATGATCCACGGCTTTCATTTATTTCAAGAATAAATGACCCTCACTTTTCTATATGTAGCAGACGGAACCACACAAGCAGATGCAAGGTGCCAGGACTCTGCAAGGAGTACGTGGATAGGCTCAAACGTGGTTCTTTCTCCTTCAGTAATTTCCGCCACAGAACTGAAGACCCAGCTAGAGCAGTGTCTCCTTTCTTTGACTAACATGCACACTGAAGCTCTAAGAACACAGTGTTTTTCCTGATGGGTGAATTTCCTATTAACATGTAGGAATGAAATATTTTTCCTTATCAGTAAGTTTTGTATTAATCCCATATTAATGTAAAGACAAGAGCTTTTAAATGAAGGATTAAGGAAGTTTATATACAATCCCACCTCATTCACTCAATTCATAACTGTTTAATTGCACGGTTAGTGGGTTCTGTAGCTATACCATTTTTTATGACAAAAGTATATTATTATAAAGCAGGGTGACTTTAGGAATAGATTTTAAACACATGAAGCTCTGAAAATAAAAGGAAACCAACAGAGAAAGATGTAAAATCCCATTACTTGTTTATGTGTGGTCTCTGTTTCTGCCTGTCAGATGACAACACTGCCTTTTACCAATGATGCTCTGCACACGGCTCAGACGGCCACAACCCCGCACCTTGGAGTCTCCGCTGAACACATGCATGGAGAGCCTCCAGTACATCCACACTGGTGGACAGAATCAGCATTTAAGATGTAACTGCCGTAGTATATGACGCAGAACCAAACACACAGACTCCCAACCCTGAAGAAGGGGCTCTCAAATTTGTGCATTAGACTCACCCGGTGAGACTCACGTCTCAAACTCCGACTCCACAGGGCAAACCGCAGCAATTTTGAGTCGGCAGGGATAGGATGGGTCCGAGGAGTCTGCACTTTTACACATTTTCCCCAGGTCATTCTGACAGAGGTGGCCTTTATACCACACTCTAAGAGACAGTGGCCTAGAGGCTCAAAATCTGACAGGCCACACATTCATGTACACGTGGATGTGAATGGCACATACGGTTTTGCAAATTTGTTTTACTAGAGAACTCCAAAAGGGACATGCAGCTCTGTACCTCTGCGGCATTCCCTGTCCTAACAATTCTCATGTTGATGCTTTCCAATCTGTTAGAGAAGAAGAGTATAACAGAATGACAAGTAAGTATTACATGTGGCAAACAAAGACCAGAAGGGGCACTCACATGAGAAAAAAGGCTTCCTCTGCTTTTAGGTCTAGAACATGTTCCTCAAACATGGGCCACAGACCCGTGCTGGGCCATGAACTGGCCGTTCACGGTCTAAGACAAGGATGGAAACTGAGCAGAAGCCCTTAGAAACTTGCACAGACATTTGTCAGAGTAATTTTAAATAATCTGTTCGATCTAGTAACAAAAAAGTAGGCTTATATTTTATAGACATTGTTTTCTATTGCATTTAACTCTTCTAATAATATTGATTTTTATACTGTTTCACAAAGGATCAGTGTCTGTGATGGATTTGAATGGTAATTTGAGGCACGTTGGTGGACGCCAGCTGGAGAAGCTACCGCGATTGGTCTAGTCCAGTGAGCCTCCTCGCCTAGGACAGGAACAAACCCGGCTTTCTGTGATTTCATCCCAAAGGTTAGGGGCCAGAAAGGATTTACTGAACGAATGTCTGAGCAAACATCCGTAACTTCTCACGAGAACTCAGTCGGTATCTCTCAGCAATATACCAATCTATTTTCATGTGTGTGTGAATCAATTAACTTTTTTGTAGCTGTACCACCTCTTAGAATCACCTTTTGGTACACTTTCCTGAGTTTGCTTTCCACAGCTTTAGAAAGCACTTGTTTCACTTATTATAAATGTGTGTCTTTCAACTTTCAAAGAGACACCTGAGTTTTAATGTTCGAGGATCCAGTGATGAACTTTATCACTGTAGGGTAGAGTAGCTACCCCTTATCTGTGAATCTTCGCCGACAGGAAACTATTGCTTCAGGCTGCTCTCAGAAAAGCAGCTCTTTTGGCCCTGACCAGCTTGGCTCAGTTGGTTGAGTCTTGACCCCCAAGTAAAAGGTTGCCAGTTTGATTCCCAGTCAGGGCACATATTTGGGGTGTCCCTGGTTTGGGCATGTGTGAGAGGCAACCAATCAATGTTTCTCCTCTTCTCTTTATCCCTCCCTCACCACCCCCCTCTGAAAATAAATAAATAAAATCTTTTTTTTTAAAGCAGGCTTTCAATGGTCATCTTAGTGCTGGGTCTCTATCAGCTTTTCATGACGTCTGGCAAAGACAACAGTAAGAAGAATAGATTATTCTAGTCATAAGTACACAGGACACAGGTCTCATTTTGCAGTTTTCCTGCCTCCTTGTAAACTCTAAAAAATAACTGTCTCTCTTATTAGAGACCTGCATTCTAAACAGTATTAAAGTTAAATTCTAGACATACTCTTATAATTCCTGCATCGGGTCATCAGACCCCCTTGGCAGGGGCTAGCAGTTGTAACTTTTGCTCTGTGAGTGGTGCCAACAATAACTTTTCTCCTTCCAAGTGAAACATGGCGTTTATAAAAGGTGAGGGCAGAGAACCTGGGGGCACGCAGCAGTGCACACAACAGACAAAGGTACAATAATAGCAACCGCACTCCTAGCTGCCAAGCCCTCTAGCCAGGATGAAAGAAAAATGAGGTGTTCCCCCCCCCTACATTATTGGGTCCCCTTTTTAAAGGAGAAAAAAAAGTCAAACTTTAAATATCCAAGTTCATCCTATGATGCTTAAAAGTTGTAAAGTGTCATACACTAAATGTGTTTATTGTTTTCTTAACATTTTAAAATCCAATTTAAGGCATGTTCTCATTTAGTCAGTTAATTATTTGACTGAGAATTCTCTGACAACTTGTAGGCAATATAGAACAGCATTGGATCTGCAGCTAAAACGGACACCCATTAGCTGCGTGACCTTGACAAAGCAATTAATCTTAGACTTTCCCTCGTCTCAGAGTTTCCCTGTAGAAGAGTTCCCTCGTCTACAAGTGGGGATGACAATGAACAGCCAGCGCAGTTATGAGAGGACCGTGGACTACACACACAAGCAGACAGTGCCCGGCACAGCACACACAGTCAGGAAACCCTCAGATATTGGTGGTGCTGTTCTCAACAGGGAAGACTCAATCGTTGAACTGTCGTGAGAAGTTTTTTAGCATTTTATTTCTGTGACAAGTACACTAAGAGGATTAATGACAGTCCACCAGGAAGGCAGCTGGCTAAATGAGCTGACCTCTGGGGTCACCCGGATCTAGATTATCTGAGAGGATTAAACCGGTCTTAACTTCAGTACTTTTAGTAATATTTAAGTCATGTCTTCGGTGAAAAAGAACCATCTTTCTTCGACGAGCCTAAGGAATTATAATTATGTTAATTCCTTTCATTGGACTACATACATTTGTTTCAGCAATCACTTTGGGAAAAGTTAGGTGAAGCAGATAAAACCAAAATCACAAGACATCTTTGAAAAATAGATGGCGTTCGTCCAAAACGTCTTTCCTGGAACAAGCTGTAACAACTGGACCCACTCCCGCCCTTCCCTACCAAGCTCTATTTAAGGGTCTGTAAGCACTTCCACTATAAACTACTCTCATCAGGATTTGTAATTTTACCTTCTAATCTGTTTTAGAGTTTAAATATAAACATCTCAGTCAAACTTAAAAAAAACCTATTGTTTTGTTTTAATTTAAAAACTTCCTGCAGTAAAAGTATAATAGTAAAAGAGGGGGTAGGGACAGAAACACCAGAAAAGCAAGGATTATTTTACACATGAAAAAAAATTATCTGCCATGGCTTAATATGCAAAATAAGATGAGTGTTTATGAAACGCGTGCCATCGAAGATTATATAAATTCAGTGGTCATGTGCCACAGTCCGCAGTAATTACAAACTATACAAGAATCCAAAAATAAATGAATAGAGGAATTATGGCACAGCCACATTACAGGATATTATGTAGACATCACACAATGTTCCCAAGTCATTTACTTTTCTTTCCAAGCAAATACTCAAGATACAATAAGTGGGAAAACACACGTCAGAGCTTTATGTACAATAACTTCATTGGGTTAAAATGTATATAATATTTATTAAAATAAAGCTGTAAGAGAAATAGGCCAAAATGTTCCCAGTAATTACTGCTTGGCGGGAAGACTGAAAGGGTCCTTAGAATATTCCATGTTTTTTAACTTGTCTGCAATGAACTCACATTACTGTGATATCAGAAAAGAGAGGGTTCAATCTGGCTTCGTTTGACAGAGAAATGTAAAAACAGTAATACAGAAAAAACAAAGTTTGACATGTCTTCTCCACCTTTCTATACCCTCTGCGTTTCCCTTGCAAATCTATCTTTACTCATCCACTACTCTGACGTTTGAAACTATTACTTATATTGTAGATTTATGAAGTACTCAATTCACAGAGCTTTTATTTATCAAGAGGACTTGCCCCCAAAAGTGACCTTGCAGCTAACCACATATTGTCTCAAGATACGAAAAAACACAAGTATCTTCTATCATAAGGGTACCTCTAGAGGACAAAACAGATTCAGGATATATGTGGTAAGGGTAGAGTAAAAAAAAAAATTTTTGAAGCAAAAGATGTCCCATGGAAACTAGTTTGAATCTGAGTAAGTTTAAAATTATATTCAAAACTTTAAGTACTCTAGTCATCAACCCAAAGATGCCTGCTCCAAATTAAATGATGATGTCAATTTAAATCAAACATAAATATTGAAAGAACTCAGAGTCCTGGGTTACATCAGGGCTTCTCTACTCCTACTGAAACGGGCACACAGGCACACATACAGATCACAGAACCATCGCCTGCTGTGAGCGTTCATGGTCACAGACAACACTTCCTACCAGGAAAACAAGTTTTACTGAAAAACATTTGTATGTCATTATGTATTAGCTCATATTCAAAATACTGTCACGTGCTCTTTTTAAATCTTGCCTTCTTACTTCAGGGTCAGAAAATGCCGGCCCCTGGGGACACACTGTCATGTCCAACCCCCTCTAGAAGTAGTCTGTGTCCTTTGAGATAAGAACCATATTTTATTAATCTTCAGATTCCTAACAACTGTCCAATGCTGGGAAACATCCAAAACATACTTTACATTAAATGAATAAGAACTGATTCTCTATTTTAGATTTTATTTCCCTCAAAGTTTGCCCCAAACATAAATGTGAGGCACTTCCTAACTTACTGGTCTTCAAATGGATGTACTTAGGAGCGACTGTTAGAGTAGAAATCTAAAGCGACACTAAGAATGGAACAGACACAAAGCCACATCGAAACAACATCATTATACTGAGATATTAAAAGGAATCTGATAACAAAACAAATCAGAACAGTCTTTCATTCTCCGGAAGGGAACAGAAAAGAGTTACAAACTCTGTAAAAACTACTCTTTGATGATGCTCAAATTTCATAAGCAGACAAAAGATGTTTCAATAATTTAATCCAACAATAAAAAAATGTTTAAAAAAATTTTAATCCCTAAATCAACTGAAAACCAAGTTGGTTAAAGCTACATACTAGTTAGTGCCAAGGAAAAGTATCTTGGACTTTTAGTGATAAAATAAGGAGTTAACTCTTAGACTCCTAAAGAGAGAGGAAAAAGAGTCTCAAATATAACCTAACAGGCAAATTACATTATGGCCACTATTAATTCCTTATCAGCATAAGGTTATCTACTTAGAAGTATACTCTTGACCTAAGGTACTAAAATTATCTTGGTGCAAATTATCCTGAAAAGGCCTCAGAGTAATTAACGTACAAAGAAGGCCAAACTTCCGTTTTACTGTTGGTCACACAGTAACAATCGCACACACCAAGGGGCTCAGCATAAGCCCTTCCCCCATTTCCTACCAACCAATTAAATCAATACTGCTTAATCAAAAGTAGAAACTGTAGATCAAACAAATTTTTTTTTAAATTAAGAGAAAACACATATTTTTTTCTTGGTACCAGTTTACTCTGAGGCATTCTCACATAGCATTTTTACAATTCTTTGCAAACTAGGTTCCGTTGCTAATTCTGTGTTCATATTACCTTTCCACTGGTTACTCTGGGAAGGACAAAATCCTAGGTGCCTCCTCTTTGGCCTGAACTTGGGTTGGGCATCCGTCAATGAGGCTGCCATAAGGAGAGTAGAGGCATGAAGAGCCCAAGCTCGGGAGGTGCAGTCCTGGGTTTAAATCTGGACCCCGCCCTGCCGTCTTTCTGCCCTCTTGGCCAAAGCGCTGTAACTGCCAAGAGTCTATACAGTATATGATGTGCTACACACACACGGTTTGCTTGTACCTATGAAAACAACATGGGAATGATACAGCCACCACAAATGGTCACCTACAGAGAGAATGAGGGTTCAGTGTGGAGAGACATCAGGGATAAAATATAAAATTGTTCTGGAAACACCTTCTTACACAGTTTTTCCATCAGCCCAAAGAGTACAATTTGAGTATTTTTTAAAAACCTGCAGCTCATTAAAACACATGAAGTTCTTTTAAACACACGAGTTCAGAACAGCATTAAAACACACATAGCCATTCATCAAAAAGAACCACACCTCTGCATTCACAACGGGCAACAACCAGGGCACCAACGCCTATGTGCACTGGAGACAAATTGTCAGTGAAAATGAAAGAATTGGGCATTTACCTTGTCTTTTCAGTATGAATTATATTTCAGAGTAACTAAGGAGATGTAGCTGATGAAGGGAAGTGCTTTCTGCACAAGACTTCCCAGAAATACACACGGAAGGAATGAAAGAATGAGAAAGTTTACAAGTTTTTAACACCTAAAAGAATAATATAATTGAAAACATTCCCTGAAAAACGGATGGGAAACTTTCCAGTGAGGACATCAGGGTGTCACAATCTGCTCCACCCTAGCACCCCAAAGGTCTGGACAGCGGATTTTACGTATCTCTTGAATGAATGCCACATGGAGTACACAGCACCGCCAATGGCGCATCGTTGGGGAAAAAATAAAACCGATCCTAGTCAAGACTTTTGTGTTAACCCCAAGTTTACAAGAAATAAGGGGGAGTTGGGCCAAGTTACAAGATGAACGGGAAGCGAAAAACAAATCCAGCATATGGGACAGGATAACTGATACAGTTGTCTGCGCCACTGAGAACAATACAAAGGAGAGAAGATAATGACAAACTACACAAAAAACACTCCATGTCATTGCTTTTTACAGAACAACAGGCAAAACTAATCAATAGTTTCAGAAGTTGACCTTTGGGGGATGTGATGGGAAGGGAGCATGAGGGAGACTTCAGGGGTGCTGAGAAGGCTCTGTGTCTAGATCTTGATGGTGGTTAGAGGGTGTGCACCTATGCAAAAATTCACCATGCTGTCCACTTAAGATTAAGGCATCTTAAAGGGCTTTCCTATGTGTGTAGTATTCCTCAACAGAAGTAAGAGGAGTGCCTAATGTCTGGTTGCCTTTAAGAAGGGGTGTGATTGGAAAAGGCAGGAGAAGAACTCCAAAGTGCTAGCAATGTTCTGTCTCTTGATCTACGAGCATTGTTACCATTCATTAAGCTGTACACTTATGATTATATTAACTTTTAGTATGTATGTCATTCTCCAATTTTAAAAAAAGATAAAAGGAGGAGCTACTATTCTACATTAAACGTGACATGAAAAGTTGTTTACTGGATATTGTTTAAGCAAACCAACTGTTTCTTCAGAAAGAGTGCAATTTTAACACTGGATAATTCCTGTATTACACTAAGTGTAAGAAAGACCTTATATTTGTATAAGATAACATCCCCATTTATTACAAATTTATAGGGGTGCAACAGTTGTCACATGTCATGGGCCACTGCAATCTATGCTCCGTTAGGTCAGGGGTCACATAACAATCAGACAGAGATTTCCGTAAATGCCCTGACCCAGTGAGTCCCCCAGTCGTGGCCAATGAGCTCTGCGTGTGACGGATCACACACCTTCAACGCCACAGCAGTTTCCAGCGCTGCCTTGGCCTGTACTTCCTACTTGCACAGAGCTTCAAGGTCAGCCAGAGAAGAGAAATGAGGGCCTTTTCAGTCATTTCCTGGGCATAATAACCCCGCCCTGCCTATGTGTGTGGCTTTCTATTAATAGATTCCCAGGAATATACCAAAGTTTTTCAAAGCCCCCTATGGACTTCTCATTCTCCACTTTGTCCTTTTACATTATTTGGGCAGCCCTTTTTTGCTCCAAGTGGAATCTACCTCAGGCAGGTGTGATGGTAAACAATTGTCAGGGGCGGTTTTTGACAAATGTGTGGAGATAGGGTTGTTTGCACTGAATAAGCTGTGTGCCAAGTCAAATAAGGATCAGTCCTGTGAATGGGGTGTTTTCAAAGGCTGACAGACATATCAAGTGGTAGCAATCCTGTAGGGATGAGGCTTTTGGGGGAGCTGGAAATCCATCATACCCTCGTTAGCAGCTGTTAAGCTGCTGGTTTTCTCAGCTACCATGGTCACAAGGCATTGGATTTCAAAGCTGTTGTGGGGCTATGGAGACGGGTACAGGAATAAGGTAGGTTAAAACACCACGAAGCTGAACTTGCTGTTCTAATTGAGATTCAACCTGTTTCTTGAGTAAGTGTTCCTCTTGTACTTGAAAGCCTTTGGTTGATTTCCAAAATTCTGAAAGAGCTGATTTAAAATTTTTCTCCAGTGCATTCAGTGCTTTTTAGAGGATGAGGCTTTTGGAGGTGCCTACTCTACCATCAGAAGCGCTCCCCCTCACAGTCATCCACTGAAGATTACATCAGGGCTTTTCCTATTGGATTTCTCAGCTCTGCCAGCTGCCATGTTCCTCAAG